>PVKB01000157.1:792525-1042486 GCA_004027205.1 Ctenodactylus gundi
TCACGGAGGAGGTGAGTTCCACAGGGAGGGGGTTGGGGAACTTAGGTGGGGTGTTAAATGGGGTTGGGAGGGTGGTCAGGGTAATCGGGAACAAAGAGAAACAGCAAAGGAAGAAAGGCAGCTTCTACGCCCAGCGCCCAGCAGCTTCGACGCCCAGCCGGAAGTGAAAGTGACGGAAGTGGCGGAAGTGATGACAGATGGGTGCCTTGCGCCTTTGTCCCACCGGCCTCCTACCCAGCCTCAGGGTTCCGCCCTTTCCCACAGGCCCCGCCTCACAATGGCGTATAGTTCCACAGCTCTTTCCCAACCTTCAAATAGATGAGGCTTCGGGGGACATTTTAGGTGCAAACCATAACACCTATCAAATTCGATGCCTACCTTGTAATGGTATAATGCCAATCTAGTGTACTCTTAGTGTGTCATTTTAAAAATAAAGTCCCATTTGAGAAAGAAATGATGTCCTTTTCAAGCTATTGAAAATTTTCCTATTACAGGAAAATTAAGGGCCTGATTTACTTGTCATTTCACAAAACCCTTAACAAGCAAAAGTGCAAAGTTTCAGTTATAAACGCCAGTAAGTAATGTGGTCCAAATTGGGGAACACGCAGGATAATTTCAAAGTCAAGAAAAAGCAAAAAATTTTGCTACAATGTTGGTAGTGATTCACAAACACATTTCTAAACTGATACAAAGGGGGCTGATATTTTTAGCTATTCAACATTTGATCTATGACATTGTTCACATTTCTTGAAAGTCTATTGTCCTGTAAATTTTAGCATATTAACAAAGGATATTTGAGGCAGTTTTAAAACCAGTTTTTGTCATGTGCATCACATTTGAAGACTTTTAATACTATGATCCAATAACATTAGCAATATCTTTCTCCCCACATACATTGCAAAAGAAAGGAGAAAATGAAGTGATTTAATACTATACATGTAATGCAATCATTCTTGATGAATTTCTCCAGTATTAACTTCTTGTTCTATCTTGAATAACATACTTGGAATCTCATATTTCAAAAGATCAAGAAATATTATACATTCAGAGCACCCCATGATGCAAACTGACTCATAAGTGAAGCAAATTAATTGAGGATTAAGTACAAATTTTGAGTAGTGAAATTAACCATTTTAGGGCAGGTTCAATAAAATTTGGTCTACTACAGAACACTCCTGATTTTGCATCTTAAAGATAACTGTTGAAAGCAGGTAGATATCCCAGGTAAGAGGCAGGAGGTGACAGGTAATTAAGCTTTGATCAATCAAATGGGAAGAACATATTTATTGACAGTTCTCTGGGCATGATACACTACGGTAAGGAATGTGCCTGTGGTTGGGGGTGGACAACATAAAGAACACCCTTGGTGAAGTGAACTTGGGTGGGGGTGACCTTCAGTCCATCCATGCCTGTTCACACATCCAGTTGCTGAATAATAGAAGACAATATGTAAAGTCCAAAGCAATAGTCCAGAGATCACAGACTCTATATAAATGGTATTATGAAGGACAGAACATTAATGTGACCACACTCAGGTAAAGTGCCATAGTCAAGCACAATCAAAAGCATAACGTGGAGGATGAACTGGACTAGTTAGCAATCTAATGATGAGAGAGAAGGAATTTTCGAACAAGGACAGAGTTATTGTGAAAGAGTGTTACGGGCAGCTCTGGAGACAGCAGGATGCTGACGGCTGGGCTCAAGTTGGCAGGGGAACGTATAGGCACCAAGCAACAGAAGACCATGGAAAGATGTTATGTTAAAGGCAATAGGGAATTGCTGGAGGTTTTAGAGCAGAGGATGGCACAATGAAAGTGGCATTTTAGAAATATTAATCTTGCCCTACTGGATCTCACATCTTTTCCAAGACAGAATTATAACCCTAAACTGCAGCAACCAAAGGAAAGCCTCATCTATCCCCTTTGATTAAATTTCCTGTCAGGAAAACATACAAAATATTTCTAACTTAACTCCATGTACTCTTTTAATGCTAAAATGATAATTCCATTGCATACAAGGAAAATAAATTCAACCTCATTGCTTGTGAAAAGCTCTACTAGAGAACTATTCAACAGATTTGCTGATTTCATTCATACTAATATGTTAAATTGAATAAGAGAGAGGGGGACTGCAGTTTCAGTTTAAGAAAAAGTAAATATTCAGAATGTTTCGTTAAATTCTTAAATTCCTGCTTGGAAAGATAAACAGAGATTTAACAAACCATAAGAGGAAACTGGGATCTCTCCAGAAATATAACTTCAAAGATTATCATCACTGTGGATAAGAATTAGCAATAGAATATTATGATGTCTCATTTTTAGTATAATTTTTCATTGTCCTTTCATATCTATTATTACATTAATTCTATAATTTTTCTATGGGAAGCAAATTTGCAGGTACTATTACCATCTCTAGTGAAGAGGTGCAGGAAGATTGTACTAATCCCTTCAAAAATCAAAGGTTGGAGCAAATAAAAGGTTGTGTTAAAATTGAAGTTGGCCTTTCAAAGTTTTAAAACAAAACATTTTGGATCTGCGCCTGGTAATGCAGGTTTGTAATCATGCACTCTGAGTGGCTGAGCCAAAAAAATTGCCAAATATAAGCCCAGCCCAGGTAACTTTGTGACTTAGTGAATTCTATCTTAAAATCGGAAAGGTACGAAATGGGCTGGGCATGCAACTCAGTGTGAAGGCCCTGGTCTGGCACGTGCACGTGTACAGGCACACGCGCACACACACACACACGCACACACACACACACGCGCGCGCACACACACACACGCGCACACACACACAATCTGGACATGCTACCAAGACAGAAACCTCAGTATTCATTGTCAATTGCAACCAACCATAAATTGAGGCAGAGCAAAGATAGTACTGCTCTGTGATGACACCTATAGATGTCAAATGAAGCACAGAACTGAGCAATTATCTAGATGCGATTGCAGTCATATCCACAGTTAATCAGAATAATTCAAGCCCTCTACTCTTCCTTTGCTATCTTCAAATAGTGGCTGTTAGGGTTCTGAATTATCAAAATAATTGGCACAGCTGTTCAATTCATGTTGCATATATAGGGATAGAATCAGGCTCAGTTTATTCATCTGCAAAATGAGGATAATTATATTTATATCACCTTACCAGAAATGAGTCAAATATGACTAGCCCAGGGTTCTTTATAGTAACAGTAACTGTGGAGCATGTTAAGAATAATGTATTCAAAACATTAGATCAAGATCTTTGTTTTGATCAGGTTTTGAGTGTCACAAAGCAAGGATAATCTATTAGAGAACAATCACATGCTTGTACTGAGGAATGATAACTTAATTCTTTGGGAATCTCTTATTTAACAAATAGGTGGAAAATAACCATGTACTTGTGTGTCTGCATGTCCTTGTGTGGACTCACCCAGAATGTTAAAATTGAGAAGAGTGGTATGAATACATCTACATCATATTTTTGGTAGGATTGTACCATTAGATACATACACACTAAACAACTGGGTCTCACTTTACAAAGTAAACAACATCCTTTGAACATTTCCTCAGTAGTTGCTTCAGAGATTGACATTAATCTATCTCACCTCCAAAATTACAGAACCGAGGAAAAGATAAAATTTCGCCTTCGACAGGGTACTGTGTGTTTAAGCCCCGTTTTAACTTTAAATCATTTGTGACGTCCATTCCTTGGTAGGTGAGTGGAGTTGCTATTACAGAGTGTTAATACACTCACAGCGAAGTGTTGCTGAGGGTAGGAGGTGTTAGACATTGATCAGGAGCTTAAGAGATGAGCTATTTATTTTTGCTGCCGTAAGAGCAAAGTCTACAATAAAACAATGATTCTGCTTCTCTGTCAAAAAGTAGCATTTTATGACATAAAAGCTCTCCTCAGTAAACAAAGAACATATTGTTATTGAGAGATGTAAAAATGACAATGGAATATATTTCCCTGTAGGAGCACAACAGCCTCTACCTCAATCGGAACTTGCAGTGTGGCAGCTCTTAAAGGAGGAGACACATTCTATGGGGAGAATCTCTGGTAGACTTTTCCAATCTCCTAGGTCATACTCACTTTTATCCTGTCAAAAATGGGTCTACATTTGCACACTGTGCCTGTAAATCACATACTTGCACTGCGGCACAAAAGGAGCCCAGCTTGGGGAGACAAGTGCTTTATGTGGGAGAGTTCCAAGCAAACACATGGCTCAAATGAAGCCGATTCTGGGGGAATATGGAAACTTTGTGTACTGCTTGATGGGAAGATGTGTGCAGCTACAAAAATGTGAGCCTGCAATTGTCCTCCAAGAGCATAATCGGTTCCCAAATGGTTCTGGTAACACTGGAAACCTAATCAAGCTGTTCACATTATAGGGATGTATTAAGTTTCACTCTCCATTTTGTTGGAAAGGTTGCTCATTATGATCACCAACTTTAATAAATTCTAAGCAATTTATAAATATGCAGTAACTTCTGAAAAAAAGGCTGTAGTAACAATTCTCTAACCATACATTTTTCTCTGTTTTATTTATATGAGTTGAGCAAAACTGCTTGCCTTTGCTGTCTTAAATACTTTGCTGGCATGACATGAGGCAGAGACAAAAAAATGAACTTAAAAATCAATCACTGCGGTGGGTTGACTCCAGGTGCTAATATTGCAATATAACCGCTTCTCTCTCACTTCTCTCTGACATATCAATATCTTGCTTTACTTTTAGGGGAATTTCCTTTAAAATAGGGCAAAAGCTAATTGTGTACTTCTTATTCACAAAAGTCAAGCCATAATACACAAATAATGACAGAAGTAACTCACAGTACACATGTTACTGAAGAGGAGTTGGGAACATAAAATATTTTTATATGGGGCAGAATAAAATGGGAGGTACAAAAAAAGATTAGCAATCTGGGAAATGCAACTGATTAAGCAGTTCTGGCTTTATAAATTCCCATCTTTTAACCTGTCTCAGTTACGTTTTCATCACTGAGAAAGAATACCTGATATCCCTAAGTTAAGGGAGGAAAGATTTATTTTAGCTCAAAGTTTCAGAAGGTCACAGTCCATTCATGGGTGCTGGCAATGGTAGCAGCACAGGGCAGAAACTTAGCTGTTTACAGCATGGCAGACCAGGGGGAGGCCAAATGAGGGAGGAAAGGCGGAACCAGCATATACCCTTCCAGGTCATGTCCCAATGATTTGGGTCAAGCCTCAGTGCTCGGTCCCTTCTACATTAAGCCCCACTGATCCTCCCCTTCCTGGTCACACACCCAGTAATGTGCCATAATAACCATAATTTATACTTTGCCCCTCACCCACCACGTGCCTTTAATCCATGATCTACCATATGGCTGTCCTCCACCACACACCTATAATCCTGACCAGGACCCTTTTTCAGCACATAGAAACCACAGATAATCCACAGCATCCACATGCAAGTAGCGTTTGGGAGACATTCCAGATCCAAACTGTAACATAAATTTTTCTTCTTTTCTTGTGGTGCTGGGAATGGATCTGAGTGCCTTCTGCATGACAGCCAAATGCTCTACTACTGAGCTACAGCCCCCAGCCCCATCTTGCAACCTTTTAATAGCAATATCTACTCTTATTACCTATCCATTTAAGTACAATCTTCACTTAAAATAACAGCTAGTTGTTTTTATTCCATTTTCTCTAAGAGGTCACTTCATTTTCAATTGCCATTTTCTTTGTCGGCTTTACTGTTGCCATTTCACACATACATTTCAATTTTTTTCGTCTTGTTCATCTTGGAAACACCCATTTCTATGGTGAAATTGAGTGCAGATCATGGTATTGTTTTCTCTGTGCTCCACTTTTATTTGTTACAATTAAGAAAATAATAGATCATTTATAAAGAAAGCCTTTCATAAAGATATATGCATATCTGTGCTCATAGTAGCACAACTCATACTAGCTAAATCCTGGAATAAACATCTACACTCTCATCAACAGAGGAATGGATAAAGAAAATGTGGTATTTATGCACAGTGGAATATTATATAGCCATAAAGAAAGACAGGTATGAAGCATTTGAAAGGAAATAGGGCCACCTTGAGTCAATAATGCTCAGTGAAACAGACCAGAAACAAAAGACTAAGTATCAACTGGTGTCTTACTCTTTCCTTTTCTTTTCCTTGGTGTCTCTCATATGAGGTTGCCATTAATAAATGTATAAAAATACCCTAACATAAGAGAGAGGATAGGAAGATGGATGACTGAATGCTAGGAAGGGGAAGAGACACAGAGTAGGACGAGGAAAAGGGGGCAGTGGAGGGAAAAGGAGGAAAATGTGGCCAAAAGTGATATTTACGGACACTATTTCCAAGTTATTTGTTATCAATATGTTAATGAATGTGTAGTTCATCCATATTTAAATAAGAAAAACCTAAAAAAGAAAGCCTCTGCTTCAAGTTTGCTATTGAATGTTCTTGTCTGTGTAAGCTTCCTGTGCCTATTATTACTTAATGGCTTAAATGACTGGGATATATCATCCTGTAGTTGTGGATGTCAGAAGTCTGAAGGATGAATCTTATGAATAAAAATTCTTAGCCAAGTTTGCGTTCTTTCTGAAGGGTGTAGGGGAGGCTTCATTTCCTTGTCTTTACTGGACACTGGACGCCTTGGCTCCTCTCCCTTCCTTTTGCCATTAAAGCCACTAGCATCGCATCTCCTCTCGCTGGCTGTTTGTACCATTACATCAACCCTGTCTCCTAATGACATTAGTTGCTTACAATGGGAACACTGGGATAAGCCACAGAAATCTCTATATCTCAGGAGCCTTAACGTTACTTTACGTAACGTAACGTAAAGTACTTTTTAGTATGTAAGGTAACATACTTCATTACGTAAGTAAAATACAAGTCCAATCAAGGAGAATTTAGACATACTGGGGAAGGAGGCATTATGCAACCACAATGGTTCTGCAGCTAGTTAGCAATCACCTACCTGTCACCCTAAGATGTAGTTCTTTGGGCTTGTTCAAAATACGAGCTGGGAAATTCCCATGCTTAGAAAGCACAGAGACAAAACAAGCAGTGAGAGAACCCTGCAATCTGGTTTAACTAAAGGTCACTAAAGGACACGTCTTTTTCACCCTATTCCCAGAAGTGCATCCGAATTGAGATGTAAACTACAGCTCACAAAAGTGTTCTATCCACCAGCCCATTGGCACAGGCCTATGAGCCCAGCACTCTGGGAGTCTGAGGCAGGAGGATCTCAAGTTCCAGCCCAGCTGGCATGATTGAGCGACTTAGTGAGACCCAGTCTCAAAAAAAAAAAAAAAAAGGCCTGGGGATCTGGCTCAGTGCAAAGGCTCTAAGTGCAATCCCTAGTACCATGCACCCCCCAACCCCGAAAATAATAAAAATAATAATGAAGTGTAAGTCCTGAGGAAATCTGGGTGTTGCTAATTTGTGAGAAGCTGAGAAGCAGCCCTTCCAGAGTGACACACAGGAAAGTTCAGAACAAAGCACAGATATTTTGGGGAGCAGTGCCTTCAAGGAAAGGAAGGATGCACTGTCTACTCTGAGGCAGAAAAGTCACTGTCCCCTTAAGCTCAGCTTCGCTCCTTCAGCCTCACTCGTCCCCCGTCACACCCACTCACGAGCACCAAGCTTTTTTCCCAGCTGGCTTCTCTCCCCTACTTCAGTTTTAAATCTCATCTACTTTTTGACTTCTTTGCTCTGCAACTACTATCAAAAATCAGGAAGCTTTTTTCCCCCTTTGTTATTGTTACCATGGAGAGAGCAATTTTCTGAAGGAGGGAAGGAGGGGTGAAGGAAGGAGAAAGGGGATGAAAAACCCCCGTGGGAGAATTGAAAGTTAGCCTCTCTGTCTTTTCAACAATATCTAATTAAATCTTTTCACTTCCACACACAGAACAACAGAGACACAGTAGTTGGCAAATTTACCCTAAGGATGTAAATGCTTCAGTTGGATCTGTGATGATGTGCTGGGTGTGTGGGAGGCAGGTGGGGAGCCAGACCCTGAGTCTTGAAGCATAGAACTAATGAGCAACGAAAACTGAGAGATGATTATTATGCAGTCATTGGACTAGATGCCGTTCGTTGCTATTTACAGGTAAATGACCTTCAGGATGGTGGTGGATAGTTTCCACCAATTTGATGAAAAGCAAACATGTGGCCAAACCAAACAGGTGGAGAAAAGAGACCTATGAACTCTTTTTTAGTGGTAGATTTAAAAAGTGAAATGACCAAAGCATTAAGAGAGAAGAGATTACCAAGCCTTCCCTTTTTGTTTCTCCAGCCTTCTCCATATAAGTTCAAAGAAGAGTGGAACGGTGCTTAAGCAAAATCGGACACAGAAAGCTACATATTGCATGGTCTCTCTTGTATGAGTAAACGGAAAGGTAAAGAAATAAAAGAGGAAAATACAGGAAATATTGATTTGATGACAAAACAGGCAGGCTTGTGAGGGGAAAGAGAGCTGGGGAGGGGGATACAAGGAAGAGAGGGTCAAGAGGTGGAAAACAAGCCATAATTAAGCATGTGCTGGTTCCCCAAAACGAGTATCATTTCCCTGTACTGCACGCATGCACTAACAAAGATTCAAATACAGAATCATCTCATGGTATCAGTGAGATTTTAATTGAGTCTAAGTTTAATCTCTCTCACTGGAAAAAAAATCTACTGCTCATTCACAGATATGCTCATATTAAGAAAGATCTGAAAAACAGTAGCAACTAGAGACTGGAAAAAGGTGGGAAGAAGTTTGTAAGGAGCATCAAAACACAGACAGAAGGAATTATTTCTGGTTCTTCCTTAGCGTTGAAGGGTAACTAGTGGGTAAAACAATCTAGGGTATGTTTCAAAGTGACAAGGAAAGTACAAAATCCCTACGCCATCAAAATGATTAATGACTGAGGAGACGCAAAATTTACTCTGATTTGATTATTACACAATGTATGCATGTCCTGGCTTACCACCATAATGTGTTCCATAAGGATGCATAAATATTACATCTTACTAAAGAATATAAAAAGAAGGTCTGGGCAGAGACTACAGCTTAGTGGTAGAGCACTTGCCAAACATGGTCAGGGGAAAGGGGAGGGGGTAGATGGGGGAGGGAGAGGGACAGAAGAACAGAGAGAGACCTGAAATATGTTTAATATTCCCATTTTAATTTACATGAATTGAACTGGAAGTATATTCTAATTATTCTGACAAAACCAAATTCTGAAATTTTAAAGTGATGTTTCTCAAATGATAATATATAAATCATCCTATCATCATCAGAAGAATCCTGCATAAAAACACTGTACTTAAAGGCTTGCACCACAAGAATCAAAGAAAAAACCACTGCAAAATAATAGAATAAAATTTAAATATTGGTAATGATACCGTCAAGAGCAAAAGCATATAGCAAAAGTATTACATTATCAACCTTTCCTGCCATCCTCCTCCCCTTCCCATTAACCACTCCAGGTTTTAAAGATAGAGTGAAATTATCTTCTAAAACACAATGAAAAACATTTGAGATATAAAAAAAAGACCACAATTTAAATCTATGGCATGATTGTACCATTCTGCTCAAGCAGCAGTGGAAAGGTTATCCTTACTCAATGAAATGAATTCTTTAAAGTCAAATTTTATATTGAACAGGCATTTATTTCAAAAAGGACGATGTTACCAGAAATACTTCTGATAAACTGCTTAAGATTCCAACTATTGTCTACGTTGGAGCTCCACATGTTGGGAGAGTGAGAGGAAATAGAGATTCTATTCCAGACCTCTGACCCATAGCAGGCAGCAGGCAGCTCAAATGAGGAGTCCACTTGCAATCTCATTTGAATTCAGAGAAAATTCATGATAAGCTAGTCTGTTTACTATACAGAAGTCCCTCCTGGCAAAGCAAAACTGAAAAGCTACAGCCATCCAGGCAGAAAGAGATGGAGAGAGATATGGGAGAGAGACAGAGAGTGCCTATGAAATTTAGAGAACAGCCTATTTATCTATTCCTATTAGCATATTATATTTGCCACTTCACGACATATCAGAAAGTTTCCCCCTAAATTACCGACTATTAAATAAACATAAAAGCAAAGATAGTGTGCGTGGAAGAAAACAATAAACCCTTTTCTCAGCATAAACTGAGGGTTTCATTAAGTCAAGTGGTAGGAAAAGCTACACATCTCTTCAATCTCCTGTTACTGCAGAGTCTGTACATCCCATGGCCCATTACCTCCACACGAGCCAGGGAGATGTTCGCGTGTAATAGCATTTCATTCATGATTGAATTGACACCCAATGCTTGTCTGTGCGATATGTACAAAGAGTTTCTGATTTAGGGGCTTTGTGTTTTCTTTTGTTGTTGCACCATTAAAAATAATCGAATGTCTACTGTAGTTAGAACATAAAAATGAAAGAAATGTCTCAAACTATTAATTATATGGTTATATGTTAAGATGTCTGCAATTTGCTTTAACGTACTTCAGCTTAGACATTATGTGATATGCCAATCAATGTGTTAAGCAGTCAGTTGCTAAAATCCAGAATTCATGTGGGGACTTGCGGTTAGAATTTAATCAGAAAGGCCACCTGAGACAGGTCCTACAAACATTTTAACTATTTTATCATTGTTGCACTGGAGGCCTTGCGAATGAGCACACTGAATGTGAAAAAGGGCTTTTCAACTCTATGATTATTATTAAAATGTGTGCTTTTGCATAGGACTGTGCTCACAGCACTTTGGGAGGTTGAGGCAGGAGGATCACAAGTTTGAACCCAGCCTGGATAACTCAATAACTAAGCACGACCTTGTCTCAAATAAACAATAAAAGCTGGCTGCTGTTACAGCTCTGAGTGAAGGCCCTGTGTTCAATCACTAGTACACTCCCACCCCTGACAACACACACAAAGATATATTTTTCATCGCTATAAGGACCGGGCATAAATATTTAGCAAACTATAAAAACCTATGGTGTTTATTAATTAATGTCTATTACATCATTTTTTCCTTTTCACATTGAATCAAAAGATTTTAGTTGCCTGTTGTCTTCTTTAAGGTAAACTAAATCCTACCTAGAGATTCCAGAATATTCTCACGTTTGCCTTCAATGAACCTTTTACTCAGACTGTGATAACACCCGATAGAGAAGAGGTGGGAGAGTAAATATCTCCTATCCACCATACTAAGCGTATGCTACATTTATCTACTAAAAGTAACTCAATAGTCTACTTGCGTAGCAATATTGATCTACAGTAATTCACAGCATTGGGCAAGCCAGAAATTTTGAAACAAACTATATCATTGTAACCACTATAAAACCAATTTTCTTTTGTAACACTCGCCTCCTCTGCTCAATAATTCATTTAATTTTGTTCGTGGAATAGAACATTCTCTTTTTATTTCCTCATGGTTATATTTATATAACATTGCTTAATAACTGGATCTCTAAAGATTTTGATCTGTTTTTGTAGACTATTTATACCATATGAATAATTTCACATCCTTAACATCTCTCTTATCTTTGGGTGCCTACTCATGTAATTACTTTTCTTTTCACAGTACAAACAATAACCAGGACCAAGTTATATAGTAAAGAAATGAAAGAGCTGGCACTTTTATCATTGTCCTATAAGGTACACATGTGTAATATGTAACTTTATGTTCTGCATGTTTATTTGTGTAAGAGAGAGAGACACACAGACACAGGCAGACAGACAGACTAATCATCACAATATGTAATAAATCAGTATATGAAGATACAAAAGCTAGGGGTTTAGACACAGGACTGTGCAAAATCATTTTTCTCCACTGTGTTACAGCTTAAGCTGGGCTAGCAAAATAATCTCATTGTTTTGTTTGGTTCTTGTGCTGGAGATTGAACCCAGGGCCTCTCGCATGTTTAGTAGCCATCTCCGACATTTTTATCTACACTCTGAAGAGTTTTTAGCTGTCTCTGTACATAAGATTCTTATTCCCTATTACTGCTTACCTGGATATCTGTTAAAATACACAAATGGTGCTGGGAAAACTGGACATCCACATGCAGAAGAATCAATCTAGTTAAACACCTATCACCATGCACCAAAATCAAATCAAAGTGGATCAAAGACCTAGACATTAAAAGTGAAACACTGAACCTCCTAGAAGACAAATTAGGCAAATATCTAAAAGACATGGGGGTAGGCAAAGACTTCCTCGACAAGACACCAAGACCAAAAGAAATTATCCCGATTATTAACAAATGGGATCTTGTCAACTTAAAAAGCTTCTGCACAGCAAAGGAGACTATCAACAATGTAAAAAGAGAACCAACAGACTGGGAAAAAATATTTGCCACCAACAACTCAGATAGGAAGCTCATAACTAGAATATACAGGGAGCTGAAGAAAAGTAAGCCAACCAAAATAAAGGATCCTATTGAAAAGTGGGCAAATGAAATGAAGAGGCAGTTCACTCACGAAGAAGTACAAGAGGCCAATAGATACATGAAAAGATGCTCAACATCTCTAGCCATAAGAGAAATGCAAATCAAAACAACGCTAAGATGCCATCTCACTCCAGAGAGAATGGCCTACATCAACAAGTCAAATAACAATCAATGCTGGAGAGGCTGTGGGGAGAAAGGAACCCTCCTGCACTGCTGGTGAAAATGTAAATTCATATAACCACTTTGGAAAGCAGTATGGAGATCTCTCAAAAGACTAGAAATAAATATCCCCTTCGACCCAGAGACACCCCTCCTGGGAATATATCCAAAAGAGGCCAAAACCACACATAACAGAAATACATGTATACCTATGTTCATAGCAGCACAACTAATAATAGCTAAAATATGGAAGTCACCAAAATACCCATCAACAGACCAATGGATACACAAACTGTGGTATTTATACACAATGGAATACTATGCATCAATAAAGTCCAACAGCGTGGAGGCTTTTACGGGCAAACTGAAGATGCTTGAGAACATCATGCTTAGTGAAGTGCGTCAGAAGCAGAAGGTGAAACATCGAATGGTCTCTCTGATATGAGATCCAGATCAAAACTCTAATGGAACTTAAAACAAAAACTGAAACAGGGGAGTAGGGTGGTGGAGGGAGGGCGGGAAGAAGGAGGGACAAAAGGAGAGTGGGAAAGTCCTTGTTACCTTGACAAGATACATATGTGCACAAAACGCTCAACTTCATTGTAAACCTTAAATTTTGCACTAATACATATCAATAAAATGGGGGAAAAACACATCCAGGAAAGCAATATGAAATGTAAAATTTTTTGACTGCTTATTCAATGCTCAAAGTGTTTCACATTTTGAATTTTTTTAGTTTAGGGATGCTCAAGTGGCAATAACTATACAAATTTTCAAAGTCTGACGGACCGCAAAATCTGAAATACTTTCATCCTCAAGCACTTTGGATAAGAAATACTCAGTTTGCAACATTTTTGCACAGCAAACCCATATAATGTAAAGTCTTTCTATTCCCAGATGTATACTAATTCTAAGTCCAGGACAATGTAGCTTAAGTTTCAACATAAATATATATTGATACCACATATGTAATAAGTATAGGTCAATGTACTGATGTTTGTGTACATATACATAAATGTACACATACGCGTGTGTGTGCACATTGTGTATGGTTATCTTAGTATGCTCAGGCTGCTATAGCCAAATGCCTTAGAACTGAAAATTTAGAAACAACAGAGTGTATTGCTCATAGCTCTGGAGACAGAGAAGTCCAAGATTAAGATACAACTTTCCTTTAAGATGGCACCATCTGTGTATCCTCACATGATGGAGGGGGCAGTGGCTGAGTCTAGAGCCTCTTCTATAACGGCATTAGTTCCACTTATAAAGGCAGCACACTCACGATGAAATCACCTCCTAAAGATTTCAACTTCTAATACCACTGGACTGATGAGGAAATTTCAACTTAGGAATTTTGAAGGGGCACAAACATTCAGACCACAGCAACTCTCTTATGAGAATTGCCATGGGCTAAAGAGATGGATCTTGTTCAAGTTTGTTGTTCCCTTCCCTGAAGAGCCTATGATGGTTAATCTTGATCTTCAACTTGAGTGACTTTAGAGATAGATATCTAGGAGATTAGTAAAGTATGCTTCACTGTATGACTGGGTGGAACGTAAGGCTGTGGGACAATCGATGATCCCAGGTCCCTTCCTCTCTGAAGTGGCTGCCATGAGGTAGATAGCTTTCCTCTGCCATGGTCATTTGCCATGATATTCCTGCCCTGAAGCCAGATGATCATAGATGGCCCTCTCTGAAACTGTGAGCCAAATAAACTTCTTTTCCTTGAAGTTGACTCTCTGAGGTATTTGTTCAGAGTGACAAAAACGGAATAATATACAACATTTATTCAATATTTGACCTGAAATGGAGTTATAAAGACCCAGACACCTCTTCCTACCTCTTAAAACTTCAGAGAGGCCACTGCCCCTTCCCAACTCCCTGGATGACCAATGAAGGGATCTACTGAGATTGTACTAATACCAGAGCCCAATTTCTCCCTCTGCCTCTTCATGTTGATCCTAAGATACTCTTAAATCAACATTGCCCATGATCACCTTCACCTCAGGGACTAATTCCATAAAACCTAATCTGTACCATCATCTTTAATGAATTCTAAACATTTGGTACTAACTTGTATAATGTTATCGTTTCCAAAGTCTCCAGAGTGTAGCATGAATGTTTTTCTCCTCCATTTTCCCTTTATCAAGTAATCTGGGACATAAGGTGTGAATTATTTGGAAGAATGACTCTGCATATCTCTCAGGCTTCAAACCTACCTGTCTCTGGACATTGAGATTTTCAAAATCATCTCATCTTTGGCCTTAGGCACTGTCTTAGGCACTTGCTCATCACTGAAACACAATACCTGACACCCATGACTTAGAGAAAAATAGGTTAGGGCATGACGGAATGAAAGCAGAGACAGACGGACCCATCTCTCTAACCAGGCCCCGCCTTTCAACAGCACAGAAAAATCAACAGTAAATTAATTCATTTAACCTAAGTAATCTCTATGACCCAGTCACCTTCTAAACACATGAAGCTTTTGGTGGACATTCCAGATCTAAACCATAAAAGCCACAGAATACACTTTGTTGTGCGAAAAGCTTTCAACAAAGGTACCATTCTTGCAATATTGCCAGTTTCCTTCCAGTCCTACCACACATTTTAGCCTATTCAATACATTTACATTTTCTGAAACATTTGAAAAACAATTAGAGTAAAATACATTTCCCTTTATTTAATTTGTAGCATTAAATGGCAAGAGGCTTTGAAATACTACACTACTGTTGCTCCTTTGGTGCTATCTCAGATTTGAAAGTTTAATTTATTTACACTACGAAAATAACCATCATGATTGTTTTTTTCAATTGTCTTATCATTTTTCACCAAAGATAATTCCTATGATTAGCAAGAGAAACCTCACCAAAAACCTATTTAACCACTGAAAATTAACATCTGTTTTGAAGAATGATTTTGTTTACTTTGATGTAACATGGAAAATGCCACTCTAATACTAGAGCATTGTGAAAATGTTAAAAACAAAAAGAATCTCAGAAGTCAGCACAACCATCACAGAGAATTCTTAAAGAATACAGAACAAATTCAACTACAGGGCTGGGATTTATTATTTACTAGGTTCTCAAAACATATTTTTAAAAATCTCGGTAACTAAATATGAAGTAGAATTTGCCAACCGAGTTTTACGGATGATCAAACTGAGGATCACAGAAGTTGTAGAGTTAGCTGATAACATACAAGGCAAGATGTTGGTTGCCTGACATCAGAGGAAGCTCCTGCCATTTGTACAAATGTGAGGAAAACCAGAAAAATATCTGTGCAGTATTAAAAATTCTCTATGCTTGAGGAGAGGGTGGGGGGATCAAATTATAATAACAGTGTTCTTTACTGTAATACCATTTTTGTTATGAATAAAAGCTCTTGTTTGAAGATGTTATTAAAGGGTTGGCAAAGAAAAACAACAGAATAAGAAAAAAGAAATGACATAAGGTAATAACCAAATATTTATTGTTTATCCCTAATGAAAATTATTGCTTTTACAATTTCATAAAATCCATTATATTTCTCTTTATGTGCAGTGAGAAAAAATGATTATGTACATTTATTTCTAATTCTTTTCACATGACAAAATAGATGGCAGTTTGTGTCTCCTTTCTCTTTTTCAAATTCCATAGTTACCTACACACCAGGATTAAGAAACAGGAAAACAGAATGAAAACAAAAACAAATCATTTTTATAAGATTGTTAGTCAGAGCATAGTAGAATAATATTTGGCTTAGATACCGACTTCTCTTGGAAACATTTCTTCAAAAACCATCAGTTTCATCCAACTCAGAGTGCTGACTGTTATTGTAATATTGGTATTCTTCCCAGCATCCCTTCCTAGAGCAACTACAGAATTAGAGTAGAAATTCCTAAGCTCCTCGCTACAATAATGAGTTCAGACATGGGTTAGTGACTTATGCTAGTCTAATCAGAGAGAAGCTCAAAATTTTAAGATGAAGTTCAAGAAAGGAGAACTCTTGCTCCTTTATAATGTAATGTGTTACACAAAAATGCGTTCTGCAACTGCTACGACAATGTCAGAGGCAAAAGCTGAACAATGAATCTGGAGTGTGGAGGGTACCGTCTTTGAAGGCCACACAATATGCCGATACATAAGTTAATAGATTCACCTTCTTGTTTAAATCAGTTTAGATGGCATTTTCTACTATTTGCACCTGAGGATATTGTCATAAGTTAAGGAATCTCACGTTTGTACACAATCATAGAATCTACCATACTTCAATTGCCCACTTACTTTTCCATTTTCATAAATGGATTATAAATATTGTTAACATAAGGCTTTCCAAGAAAGAACTCATAGGGCTGGTAATTTAGTCTGTGAAATACTGATATTTGTGTAACTGTTCTCTCTTTTCTATAAAGGTGTCATTCAATAATTTTATCCTGGATAGTCCCAGTTTATTCCTAATGCCTGGAATATTAATAACACCCTGTTTTATGATTGAAAGTATATGATTTAAACAACACATTTTATAATAGATTGTATGATAGTTTCAGAAAATCAATCCCATTCTTCCTATATAAGCTCAGTATGACAGGGAAATTGAGGTGATTTCATGACAGCAGGAACTAGCACCACAGATCCAATCTCCTTCTTTGAACCCGTTCGTTTCTCTTTGTTGCATCCCTTTAGAACGTATCAGAAAGCGAACTGCTAAGAACTGATATATGGGGTTTTAGAACAATGTGATAGCAAAAGTAACTGTGCTTTCTCTGTGGAAATAAACAATATAGATCAATGTAAATATGTATTGCATATATACATAGCAATAAAATCGGGAAAATAAGCAACATCTTATTTTATATACATATGTATGATAGGTACAGCTATGTCACTCACTTCTGGACTTTCCTGCTTCAGATAAATATTAAAAGCTCCGTGTTTTGGAAAACTTTGGGATTTGGATAATGGTTTAGAATAAATGAGACTCCTAGATAAGAGGGAAAGGCAGAATCGCGACATGAGCTAGACTTATTTTCTGAAGATCCATTAGCTTCTGAAAGGCTTTTAAGGGATCCTGAAAGGCAGGAGGGACCCAAAAGAATGACCAAGACTTGGCTCCCCTAGTACCCTTAGAGAAAGGCTCTGGGCCATATTTGATTTTCTTCACAAAACAGCAACAACAACAACTACAACTACAACAACAACAACAAGAACAACAACAACAACAACAACAACAAAAGTCCAGAGACAAATTACATTCTTTATGCTCTTGGAGTCGAAAGTAGAAAGTAGTTCAATTAGGTTTTATCTTAAGGCTGTAAAAGTGTCCTTCTAAAATACTTTCATATTTAAAGAGCATTTTTAGGTTCAATGCTTAAAACTAAACTCTTAAAGTAGGATTTTAAAAATGTGATAGTGCAATTGGACAGTAATACTATTTTGAGGGAAAATTGCTCTTCTACCAGGAAAACTGTGTTTATATCTGCATGATGACAAAAAATTACATCTTAGCTTTAGAGGATTCAGACTAGTTATCTATTCTATTAAATTAGAGCATTATAAGGTTATCTTATTTTTAAAACTTAGATAAAACTGAGGGCAGAAAAGGGTGAGAAAAATAAGGTTGTAACTTAACGGGTTATACTTAAAAAACAAAACTAATAGCACCTTGAAAAATACAAGTACATTGATCAGGCACAGTGTGTTTTCATATAATTAATGGTTATGTGAAATAACCAGATGTGTATGAGAAGATCAAAAAAGACAAAATGACCTGAAGTATTTTCCCACTGACCCTTCGAAATTTATAAAATGACAACCATAAAATGATCTGAAGTTTCCTCCAAATTTGAGGAAATTATATATTTTTCTTTAAAAATAGGATTTATACAAATAGGGATATCCTATGGGTACAAGGTGGATCAATTTATATGCCTTAAGTATTGGAGAGGAATTTGAATAAAAATATTCAAAAGCAGATTCAAAGCCATTTGGAAGTAAGTCAAGAAAGGATGTGTCTGATCTTTCGGCTAAGTTACACTTTGAATCCTAAAGTTCAAGGGTCAGAGAGAGAAGAGAAGATAGAACTTTTTTTCTACTTAAAAAGATAAGATAAAGAGAGTAGGGCTAGGCAAATCTCTGTGGTTGCAACCACTGTACTTCAGACAGAAAAGTACTTTGCTCCCCGTGAGAAGCTTCAAAAATGAGACAATCCAGTAGATCAGGTAAATCTACACAGCTTTCATATCACATGATAGCTTCCTCTGAGGGAAGAAGTAGTCCTATAATCAGACACTCCAAGAACACCTAATTACAGGCCCAGGATACTCTTAACAAACATCATTCTCCAGACTCTCGACTGCACAGACCAACTATCTAAATTAGTTTTTGTCTCTGTCTATCAATCTATATTTATTCAAAATTTTATGCATGTACTGCAATATGAGTATCTTATGCATTTTAAAAGACCAAAAGGTAGAATAAGATAAAAAAACTATGAAAAATGTATGGTTCCTCTTACATAGCTTATGAAACTGAACATTGAAAGAAAGGGACAAAACTTTCCATTACAAGCAGAATGAAAAGTTGTGTGATTTGATCTTTAGACTTTATTATAAGGTGATAAAACGTATTCAGCCATTTTAATGTTTCTAAATGCTGTTCTATATTGTGCGCTGCTCTGTAAAACTGTCATGTGGACTTTAATAATCAATCACCATTTTAAATATAAATTACTATATGTAATATAGTAATCCATTTTCATAGGGAAAGCCAATTTTATAGAATGCTGTTAAATTCGTTCACTCGTGATTCATTTTAGTGAAATCTCACTTACTTGGGTCCCTGGTAGGTACACATCATAGTAAGAGGCACAAATGTTATCCTGGTAACAACTTCACAAATTTCAGGCAGAGTGCTAAGGGTAAAAATTTATGAAAGATTTATTTGGTTCAAACATATGTAGAAGAATCAAGTGCGTCAGACACATGCACATCCGACTAAGTTAACATTCTCTAAGCTCTTTATCAAGAATTTTTGTGCAAAAGATTTCCATAGAGAGACGATGAAGAATGCTGAGCTAAACAATGCTAACACTCCTGGATGACTTTTCAGCGACCTTATTAGGGAAATGTATGCAGCAGATGACCAGGATAGGCAAAAGCTAGGGACACTCCTCAGCCTAGAGGACCTTTCCATGAGGACTTCCTTACCGACACCTAATGGACCTACTGTTCTGAAGAATGGCTTGGGAAACGCTCCAATCAGCTCTCACCTAGGAACAAGATTACCTTCTCTGAAGATCTTCACTTAACCAACTTGATTGAGGCATGACTGACATATAGAAAGATGTATTAATATTTAATGAACCCAACTCGATGCATTTGGAGATAATTGTACCCTTGGGAAACAATCTCTATAATCCTATGCGTCACCTTCCACGATTTTCTTCCACCGTCTTTATTCATTACTGCCGTTCTATCTCATAGCAACTATGAATTTAAGATGTACTCCTTACCAAATTAAGTATGGGATAAATCCCATTAATTATAGGCCTTATGCTGAACAATAAGTCAGCAAGACTTCTTCATCGTCTATGATCAAAGCCTAGCCCCATTCCTAACGTTGATAGTTGGACCCCTTTGCCTCAGCCTCTCAGGGTGCTGGGATTATTTTTCCATAATTTTTATAGCATATAATAAACATGTGAGATTCATAGAAGCAAGAAAGATGACTGTTGGAAAAAGTGGTGAGAAGAAAGGAAAACATTAAGAGGTTTGGCCTTGGAATGGTGCAGCAATAAGGAGACCAGGGTAGTTAGGCAAACAGGGATTGTAATGGCAGCTCAGAAAGCCACCTCACAGAGTAAACAGAGGTGACAAACAAAGTAACCTCGGCAGGACAGAGAAAATTGATCTTTATTTTATAGTAATTGTGTCACCTTCCTTATTATATTGCTTGATTATCATAGTAATTATTTTATTGTTTAGTCTTTCTCTTAAATCTAGTGGATGTGTTTGGGTCTAAACAACTTAGAATATAAAATCTAATGACCTAATGCCACAAATAATGATGCAAAAGAATCTCTTCAAAAAATTTCAGTCTATCTCCAGTATTATAAAGTGAATGCATTCTTTCTCTACTGTAAAAACACAGGGGCAAAAATGATTAATATGTATTTTAAAAAATATTAATTCCTTGATACCCAAAAGAAATGTAAGAAAAGAACATATATTGCAGTCCTATTTTCTGCACTGATAGCAATGTTGTATATTCATGCCAGGCAACGCAATAGCCACCAACCAACCACCTGTGAGTACTGAGCATTTGAACTTTAGCCAGTATTTGTGAAGAAGTGATTTTTGAATTTTAATTGACTTAAAGTTAAATAGCCACATGTGGCAACTGGCTGTTATATTGGACAACGCAGATTCAAAAAATTACATGTGGCACATACACCATTAGGAATTTATTTCTTGAGAATAGAAGAGGAAATGTAAACATTGTATTTTAATTTTCTTCTCAATTTATGCTGTTTTGTGACATTTGTACAGTATGATTATAAGGGAAAATAATTGATATCTATCTTGAAAAGTTAATTCAAGGGTTATTCTTTTACAACTTAATTATGTCGTCTTTGTGACGAGAAGTTTAAGAAGACAGGGAAATAATCATATACTATTTAGCTACATTAAAAAATTCAAATGAGAAAAATATGCATCAGTTAAGAGGATTCTGGCAGGAATATGCGATTGCCTACCTAATCCCCACCCTTTCCTCGTTAATGGAAAAATCCACATTTTGCTCAGAAGAGGCAGGTTTTAGAATTAGGTTATCTGTTTCTACATTCTGAACTATGAGTACAGGAACGCACCTCCTTCCTTAAAGTATCAATCCTCCCAGGATTCATGAATATTAGAGGTGATTATGTGACACATTCTGGGTCAAGGAGACTGCTCCTACGAGAATGCTAGAAACACTTCTGTTTTCTTTATAAAACAGAAATAGATAGAGCTGGAATTTGATTTAAGCCTACACATTTTCCCTTATTTTAAAACATACACACAGTGCCTACCTTGAAAACACAGACAAGAAAGGCACATTTTGAGGAAGGATGGGGACGGAGAAAGGAGGTGGGACACAGGGTTCTGTAGTTGCTGCACCAGTTCTGAGAGATGCATAATTCTGGAGGTTTTGCTTTATGAGGATAATAAACTCTTATCTGGATAAGCCACTGTAGGAAGGATTTTGTCATATTCAGGCAAGGATAATTTTAAGAATATTAATCAGAAAAAAATCCTTTAATTTGTAAAATTCTTAGTGTCTAAAATTATAATTGTTTTTGCTTGAGGTACCAAATTTAATTTCTATGTGCTTTTTATTCATCACTGACATATACAGCACTTTAACCTAAGTAGTCGTATACAGAGAAGTGTGGATGAATACGTAAAAACACTTGGCCTAATAGTGATGAGTAATCACTGCCTCACCTCATTCTCAGTTACTTACTATCTTACAGGTAAAATCCAAATTCTAAATCACTGTCTCTTTCTAATCAATTCCTAAGTTCCTCCTACTTGACCCTACAGTGCTTTGTTATTAAAAAGAGATTTCAAAGGCACTTGTTTGAAATACAGAAGAAAAGAAAAACACCACATACATACCATTAGCTAGAATACTTCTAATATCAAGAACAACTCAATATAGGCTTACAGATCCAAAGGTTTAGAGAAATGAAGCCCAAAAGGCAGGTATTAAAATTTAGACTATAATAAAATTGTATAATTTTTAAAAATTGTAAAAATCAATTGCCTGTATTGCTTGCTTGGGGAACCATGAGAGAACAGCCCAGATTTTAGGGGTTTTTTTTTTGAAAGTAATAAACATCATTTTGTGGGGGAAAAAATCTCTAAAGAGACTCAAGTAAGAAAATATGTAAGTAGAATTCACTATTTATAAACAATGACAAACTTCTGTTTTGTTAAGAATCCCATTAGTATTTCATTGAAAACACATTGCACTGGCCTTTATCAGAATTCACGTAAATACTGTGAATCAGTTTTGCATGACCAGATTTAGACAGAAAGTTTTACACTGTATTAAAATGAAATGTAATAACATATGCAGCTCTGTGTATGACTCTGAAATAATGTTGTTTGGGGAAGCATATGCTTATCCTTAAGCAAAAGTTTGTGCATCATTTTCTATAAAAAGCTTATTATGAGCCTTAGAAAATAGGATTTTTGTGTGTGCTTGGAACTCTGTGCCCTTCTGTATGTAAGGGGAGTTTTTGTCATGATAAGGGAGTGTAAAATAAGTCACAGCTGACACTCATGTATCGTTATATCTTTTAGTAAAGATAGGGACTTAGACTTCCTTTAGGTAAGAAAACTATATGAATGTACAGCAGTGTTCCAGAGTTTTCTGTGGGAAAGATGTTCGTTTGTTGGCAGATAATTGAAACAAAATCTGCAAACATCTTCAAACAAATTATGGCATATTCCTTGTGGAATGCAATGCATGCCTTCTGTAGAAGGATAAACAGCATGCTCTGGTGTTTTAAGGTTGTGCAGGAGTGAACTGGGAAGATGATAAGGATTGCATAATTGTTTGATAAAAGCAAAAATAACTTAGAAAAATCAATCTCCTTGCCCAAAGATGGCTCTTATCCAACTTGGGAAATCTGTTGGATGCCCAGAGCAATAACTGAATTTAGTTTGTTTTGCTACAATTTTCGTAGAGAGTTGAGAAGGTGTGAAAACAGGAGTGGAGAGAGTTGCCAAAAAAAAGGAACATTGCCTATTTCCAAGAGAGCTGGATTTTTGTTAGAACAATTATATTCACTTAATGAACTTTGTCTAATTAAGTAAATTGTTTGTGAAGTTTCTCATTTATGCAATAAGGGAAACTTCGCAAGATCCACTTTCTGCTAGGGCCAAAGCAACAGAAACCCAAACACCTTTCTTTTGTTTTGTTTTCAGGTGACTTATGTCATTTTTAGCTTTCTACAACATTCCAGCAATACTTCAAGAGTTATGACAGACAAGTTCCATTGTGATCAGGTTGTGGCTGAATTTATTCAACAAAAGTTAGTATCAGAATTCTTCTGGAGGATTCTGACCTTGACAACAACAACAAAAGTTAAACACATCAAGTAATTATTTCCTATTTAATATACACTGTGCCTACTAAAACTGTTCCATCTTCGGATAATGAAATCTTCCAGGTAGCAGTGCAGTGTGCAGTTAAAAATGAATCTTGAACAATGCTATTATCATCTTGTCCAGATTGGCTAATTTATCTCAACCCTAACCTGGAGATGTCTTATTAGAGGACAAAATGCCTTTGCCAACTCAATTCTTTATTTGATAGAAGTCCTGTGCTTCAGATTTAGTGGTGAATTACCCTGAACACCTGGCCAAAATGACTTGAAAAAAGACTATAATTAGCACAAGCAATCAGATACCAGTAGCATAAAAATTAACAGTACCATCTAACTACCTAAATTCCATTTGTTGATAGTAACATTACTTCTCCAGTGCCATAAATGTCTCCCTCAATTTCCTACAGCCTCCTCTCTTTCACTTCCCCATCCTTCCTTTTCTCCCTCCTCTTCTTCCCTCTTTAAATTTCCTTTCTTCCTCTAGTTCTTTTCACCCTCCATTTTCGACTTTCCTCTCCCCTCCTTGTCTCTTCCCTTTCCCCAGTGGTGAAGTTGAGCAATCCCTTTAAGGCATAAGACAATTTTCATCTTCAACTGATAGATTGTATAAGGAAAACAACCCTGCTAATCATTGCCAAAACAATTTTCTTTCAGAATGATTTTATTTAAACATGATGAAATAGGACTAGAATTTCTTAATCAGATTTCTCTGCCACTAAACTATAAATCACAAACTGTACTTATCATTCATTCACAGTTCTAGAAAGTAGACTTCGGAATTAGAGCTTCATGTCTATTTTACTTTTAAAGGCTTAATTTGCATATATTGCATTTCTAGTCCTCTAAAACATAATGATCTATTTTCTTCTCTGAAATTTAGCAGGAGAGTTGCTCATTTTTTTCAAAGACTATATTTTAAAATCTTAATTAAAATTACAATTTTAACTCCAATTTTCTTTTGCTTACTATAATTCACCGAGAGAGAGAGAGAGAGAGAGAGAGAGAGAGAGAGAGAGAGACAGAGAGAGAGAGAGAGAGAGAGAGAGAGAGAGAGAGAGAGAACCTTAAAGGGACTCAGGTGGTTTCTGATATCAGGTGCCCAGATCCCTTTCTCTTTCTAGAAGACTTACTCCATTGCCTCAATGCTAACACTAGTTTTCTTACCTTGTTTTGATTTAATCAGAAAGTGTTTTCTGCTGCTTACAGAAAGCATTTTCAGTGGCTTCTCTAAGAGTGAGGCTCACAAAGCTATCACCAGAGGAGTGTGGACTTCTTACTCTGACATAAGGGACTTTTATAGGAAACCATAATGCCAATGGCAGAATAGACTGTAGGTATGGAGAAGAGCTCTCGTTTTATATAACATAATTACATGATATTCAGTTTGCATGATACAAATGCCATGAGATGGGAAGGTTTCTACAGTCTTCTGTGGTACCTGATACTAATCACTAACATCCGTTGAATACGACAAGCAACTGAAGGTGGGAAATGTTTTTCACATCCTACCTGATTTAATACTCATGATAACCTATAGAATATATAGGATAATTACCTACATTTTACAGATAGATAAAGTCGGTGTGTGGAGGATGAATAAGCCCTCCAAAGTCACAGCTGTCACAGTGGCACCAAACCTTGAACAAAGACAGTCCAATTTCCAATCCTGTGCTTTCAACATATAATATATCGCCTCTCTGGTAAGTAATAGTTCTGATCATATTGTTATAATGAGACTGCGGAAGAATTGTACCTCTTGCCTCTATATGTACTAGCACATTGTGATTATCAAATGCTCGGCATAATGTCTGACACAGACTGTAAATACAAACACATATACATTGCTAAATGTAATGACAGCTACACTTATCATTTGCAGGCAGCACATGTACTACAAATACAGGCTTAGAATCAAACATCCTTAGTTTGAATCCTTACTGTGCAGCCGACTAAAAAGTGGCATCTCTATTAGTCTTGGTTGCTACTTATCTGAAAAAAATACCGGTGTGAATACTTGTTACACAACATCAGAAGGGGTTGGAAATGGTGCTCTGTGGCTAGTGTGCTTGCCTTGCCTAGGTTGTACATGGCTCTGAGTTTGATTCCCCAGCACCACATAAACTAGGTGTAGTGGCACACTCTTGTAATCCCTGCACTTAGGAGGGTGAGGCAGGAGAGTGGCTGAATGTTTGAGGCCACCCTGGGTTATGTAGTAAGTTCGGATTCAGCCTGGACTACAGAGAAAGACCCTATCTCAAAAAAACAGTAGTAGAAAAACCAATTAAGTATAATAATTATATATGTAATATACACAGATATTCATCAGTATATGGTGAACGTTAATATGGATTTCGTGTGCTCTGTACCCAGAAAAGGAAGCAGAGATGTAGAGAATGACATAACCACAATAACACCATTTGCAAATGACAGAGAGGCCACTGAATCAACATTTTCCTAGTACAAGCTCAAGATATTTTATGTAAGGATTTTTCATTATCAATTTCTTTTTATTTCAAATGAATCACTCTTGTTTATTTTAGAAAGAAAGCCCCTTCTTTCTGCCTGCCTTGCTCCCTGTTTTTATTTTTGTTTTTTGTTTTTCGTTTTTTTTTCTTTTTGGAAAGGTAACTCTATAATATCTGAATATCTTCAGCACGATGTACTAGTTCTTTAAAAATGCCTGAAAGCTATTAAAAATGAAATGACTACAGCCTATAAAATTTTACATTATCTTTCTTTTCCACTCAGAAATCTAAAAGATACATAGTAAATTTGTCCTACCTAGGTAAGCCACATCTATTTATTTTTAAGTTTCTAGTTGATGCTATGGCATTTTATCAAATGGATTCTAATATGGCTGAGAAATTGAATATTTTTATTAAAAACCTGCTTATTTGCATATGGCATGGCATAAATAAGAACACTAAGATGTAGAGCACTTTAAAAATCTTACACTTTACTACTTTCCTTCTGTATTTATAGCTAACTTTCAATTATCCTTATCATTGGAGGAGGAAAATTGGCACATGCTACTCAGAAGAATGGATAATGAACAAGTCCCAGATTATAATGTTTGATTCTGCAATGCATTACGGCTGCACAGTGCCAAAACAAACAGTTTAAATATAAACAGCCCAATTGAGCTAATTATTTGCTACCGAATAGATTTTTTAAAATACCAGTCGTTTAGGGAATTTAACTAAGCCAACTATACTTGCAAAGTTTATGTTTTTCCCTTGTGCTTTTCCCCTTTAATTTATGGCTAATTGAGGTAATTGCATGAATTCATATCCTTGCTCATACTTCTGCTGAATAGAATAGAGTAAGCAATGGGCTTTCAGATGGGGAAAAATGTCTAAAAACTGGTGGGAAGTGGCCCAGAACAGTGAAGTGACCAGTGATAAACCTACATGTGAAAAACGTCAGTCAACTTTTATCTTTTTCACTCATACCTTCTGCTTCATGATCATCTCGTTGATGTCTTCAAGATCACCCACCATCACCCTCTGTGATTTTATCACTCGGTCGAGCAGAGAAAGCCAGTCGGTAAGTTCTGACCAAGCCCGGTTGAAATCCGCCAGGGCAGGTACCTCCAACAGCAAGGAAGATGGCATTTCTACTTTGGAGATGGCAGTTTCCTTGGTAACCACTGGTTGTGTCACTAGAGTAACAGTCTGACTAGGAGCTAAAATTTTTTTTGAAAAAGGAGAAAAAAAAAGAGAAAAGGTAAATTAGATGAAGAAGCCAAAAAGCCAAGAGCCAATTTCAATAACAATAAATCACCTTTAAGTGAAGGGGAGCAATTTGAACCAAACTTGTTCTTAGGATATCATATCTGTTTTTACCAATGTGGACACTTCATAGAGCATAGATCAAAAGGAAATTCAAAGGCAAATATTTCTTTGGCAATTTAGTCATTCCAAAATAATGTAGCTCATTCTCATGCTGGGGCAAATAATTTAAATACTCCTCAAAAATAATTTACACAGATTGAAAAATTAGTAAACAAAAAGTATTCAAACATTTCCAGGTGAACAAGTTATATATTTTTTTTTCCTTGAATAAGAAGCAAATTACTTTGGAGGAAAGCCCTAGGGAAATCAAAGCCAATGAAATGTTCTCACCGTAATATTTTATACTAGGAGTATGTTAAATTATCTTTTATTTCTTCTAGATTTATAATAAAGGGGCTATCAGTGAAGAAAAAACAGGGTGCATTCTTTCTGGAAAATGAGAGCTAATAAAGATTTTGTATTTGCACATGAAATACCATTTCAAAGTCATTAAGAAATTTTCAGATTAATAGTGTTAAACACTGCAGTTAAGATAGCACATAGGAATGATTAAAATCTGAAGTCTTGATAGTGAAAACACCCAGGAGGGAGGATCTTGCCCTCTCTTTTGCATTAGGAACTCTGGGACCACGGTTAAGGCATTTCACTTCTCTAAACATTAGTCTTTCTCCTTAGTAATAGAAGGGTAATAATGGGGCTTGTCACAGGAGTAGTGGCATGAAGTCAATGACTAATGCAAGTGATGAACAAACAATAATGCCAGACACATATTATCTGCACCACCACAACCACTGACATTACCAGATGATCAAAAATGTTAACTATTTCTTTTTCTATAAATATATGGCTAATAAAAATCACTATGCACAAAGAGAGAAGCAGGAGGTGCATGCTAGAAATATAAAATACTGGGGAAAACTCAATAAAGGACTACGTGTAGCCCTACACTGACTGGAGGGGTGGGGACCGCTGGTGTGAGGTGTTACTACGTAATAAAACACAACTGAGTTACCAGAGACGTGTGGCAAAAAGTGGGAATTGTTAACCTAGTCTATAGACAATGGCCTCAGAGTATACTAGAACCAAGAGGCCAACAGCAAAGAGATGTTGGACTACATAGTTTAGAAAGGAAGATTCCCAAGAAAGGTGAAAAAGACATCTCATCCTGGAAGAATGGACAAAGAAGTTATTCTAGGAACATAGCATGAATTTACAGTATATGGCTTTCATTCTCTGGTAGTCATACGTTTAATTTTCAAGGCCATATTACCTTTAAGGCTGTCTCCCCACTAGAGAAAAAGAAAGGGGAGGGAAATACCTTTTGTTTCTCTAACTTCTCAGCAAAACAGAGACTCCTACCAGCGAGAGAACTAATCTTAAACCAGGCAGCAAGGAGAAACAAGAGTTCTCTGTATCAGAATGAAAAATGAATGCCAAAAATAATGATACAAAGAACGCTATGCCAAGGAGATAAATTTTGTTTGTGGAAGCTCTTTCACTACCCTGATGCTCTTTCAAGAAAGAAAACATAATCTGAGGCAGAAATATCATTTTTTAAAGACAATGTCTTGCTCTGCAGCCTAGGCTGACCCTGAACTCATAGCAATTCTCCTGCGTCAGCTTCCTGAGTACTGCAATTGCAGCTGTGTGCCACCAAACTCAGGTTATGTGGTGCTGGGTTTCAAACTCAGGGCCTTGAGCTTTCCAGACGAGCACTCTAACCACTGAGGTATTCCTCCAGCAGAAATATCATGGTGTGATTCAGAAATCAGAAGGATCATGCATGACAGCCAACAAGATCTAGAAACTTCAGGAGGGATTCAGGCAGAGGAACTCAATTCCTACAGAGGCTCTTGGGAAAGGCTATAATATTACTTGGAGGCTGAGGCCAGAGGATTGCAAGTTTGAGGTCAACCTGAGCAATTTAGCAAGACCCTGTCTCAATATTTAAAAAAAATAGAATGGCATCGGGTATGTAGCTTGGTATAAATGCCCTGAGTTCAATTCCTACGACTGTAAATAAACAAATAAATAAATATAAATGAACAACCTAAATGACTATAGGAGCTTACTCTGGAACATCAGACTTACTGGAAAATATGAGCAAATTATTTTTAAAATAAATAAGCAATAATACCAAGGCAACAGTCATGGATTGGGAGGACTTCAAAGTTATGCCAAGTGTCCTACAAGTTACCTAAACTTACTAAAAGGACGAAAATTGGGCACCCTAGGTCCTCTTCCACTTAGGGAGCGTCCACCCTTTTGCTGCTCTTGCTGATCTCAAGAAATTCATTTCTTTCAAAAAAAAGGAGGAAAATTATCTGACTTTAACAAGTACATTATAGCTTTGTGGAAAGGGCTTTAAACATAAAATCCTTCTGAAAAGATTTGGGCTTGAGACACAAAAAGAGAGATGATTCAATTAAGACATACAGAAAGAGTATAGTCATATTATTACAATCTTCTCCACTGGAAAAAAGGAATAAGTCATATTAAAAAAATATTAGTTGTAGGTGACTGAAAGCTCAAGCAATGCTGCCACGTCTACAGCTGTCATGATCAGGGCATCTTCTGTACTGACAAGCTAGGCCCTGCATTTTTAGTCTCCTTTCCTCAGCAATCAACATCAGAATGCATAATCTTGAGCAGGCAAGAGTTAGGACACATAAACTACTACATAAACTACTACACTGGATTTTCAACAGGACGTTTTGACATGCATATTCAGTTCTCCCTAAGAAGCATGGCTTCACCACCATCTACTATGGATCCCTTTCTCCACGTCTCAGTTCACCCACACACAGTTTGACCCGCTTGAGTGAATATCTACCCCTTGGTTCAGGCCGTTATCTGGGTCGTAAGGAGTTGGTCAAGGTATTGGCTGCTTCAGATCTCAGTTCATCTAACCACTGTGGAGACCAAGGATATTCTTTTCTAGCCCATTGGAGGAAGTATCTCTTCTTTTATGGAATCCTAAAATAAAACAGTCTTTCTAGTGTAAAGATATTAGCTGTCTTTTTGAGGACAAACATCGATATCTTTCCTGCTCAGTCACTTAGTGCTAAAACATGTATTACAATGTATACTATTTAGTCATATATATATATATATATATATATATATATATATATATATATATTTGTGTGTGTGTGTGTGTGTACATATAATGGAGGGCACATGCACAGAAAAGTGTGCATACTTGGACAATATTGATGATTCAACAATACTCAAACATTCATTAGAAAATTCATACGGCTCTACCAAATACTGGGTTTTTCCCCATAATTAAGCAGACAAAATGTCAAGCTCTCGACAGCTAAAATGGATTGACTTTTAGCACACCAGAATATTAGCATGAATAACAGTAGGTGTGATATACTATTGCAAACCACAGCTGTGCTCAGAGTATTTGTTAATTAAAAGGTGTTGGCTTTAGGAAGGAACTCTTATTTTTTTCAAGTGTTTGAAGAACATTTCTCTAGCCTAAAATTTTAATTGGTTTCAGGGCTACATGATTAGTCAGACTAACAGCTTTACTTAGAGCTTTAAAGGAGCTACTAAATCTTTCAAAAACACACACATACAATGAGTTTGGTATATTTCTTTTGATGTATTCACACATGGCTTTTCTGTAATTCACAGGTCTCTTTGGTTGATAAGAACACAGGAAGAACATGTCCTAATTCTAGCATTGCTTTGTGAATGTGGGGAGCTTTGTGGTCTATTTTTCTATTCCAAGAACCAGTCCGCTTACTAATTGATAAATGACTGGATTCACATTAACTGTTACATGAGGGAATATGTAAAAATGGTTCTCAGAATTCCGTGTCAACAGAAGGCAACAACAATACATACGGTCACACTGTGTTATTGTTTAGTACCCTACAACAAAGGAAAGGCTATTACTTCCAACAGATAAAACAATATACAACTTCTGGGAATATTTTCTTCCTGTATATCTGAAGAGATGACATGTGGCTTAAGTAAATATGTAAGAATTCAAGAGTCACTACTATAGAAATTAGAAATCACAGCTGGATTCAAGCGAAGAACAATCTATTGTATACAAATAAGGAAGAACCTCATTTCCTCCCTTTAATTATTTGCAGTCTAGTTGTACCAGCAGAAAAATTTGAAATAAATGTAATAAACACAAATTTATTTTTGCCTACATTTTCCATCAAATTAAAGAGTAAATAAATTGTAAAACTCAGTCATCATTAGTTATTGACATTTTATTAGAATACATGTTTGTGCTACAGACAGACAAGGTCTAAAGAACTGGACTGTAAATATTCATGTTACCTTGGTAGAATTACGGATTTTAGGAAAAATAATTCTTAAGCACGAGAACCATGGATTTTAAAAGCTTCGTGACATTAGCCACCTTACTTTTTAACTTATTCTTTCCTCTTACAAAGAAATACTAATAAAATATATGTTGTACTTAACAGGAAGGGATTTAATCACCAACATTATATTAACAATCATAATTTACTCAGAGACTTCTTTGTGCCAGGTATGGTTTTGTATAAACCCTATCTCATTTTTACCCATTGACCAAAAGGCACAATAACTTATGTAATATCCTGCCTTAACAAGTGACCAGTTGCCAAGCCATTGGTGTGATTAACCACTACACATATATCCAATAATCACCTGATCAGGAAACTTCCGATATGTCCTACTTGCTAGAATTATTAATTACTCAAATACATATGACTCTAAGAGTTACAGCTTCCAGTATATGGTGATGAAAAGACACTAACAATCTTTTTTAATTTCAGAGAGATGATCACTCAATCTGGCCATAAAAATATGGGATATTGCAATCAAATGCATTAGGCTTCCTTCCAGAACTTGAAAACTGTTCTTAAAAGTATCTCCAACTCAACTACATCCAAATATGTACCTTTTCTTCACTAATTTGCAAAGAAAAATGACTTGCCTTTTCCTTTTCTTAGATTCAATTTCCACCTTATATATGCCTTTCTGTAACTCATACATACCCATCTTATGTGCAGTCAGTGAAAAGCATGGTTTTTCAACTTCAGCATCACTGACATTTGGCCTTGGCAATTCCTTGTTGTGAGCGCCTATCCTGTACACTTATGGATTAGGATTACTTATGAGTATTCCTGGCTAGAAAACTTCTTAATTATGACAACCACAAATGTCTCCTAATGTGACCAAATGCTCTCCAGAGTACAAAAATTGTTACTAAATGAAAGCAAATTTCAGTTTCTCCTTTTCCCCTCTCATGTGCAGTTTATTCACCTTTTTAGCATTAGGACAGGATTCTTTATTCTTCTTCATTTTATGCTTTTAAGATACCATCAAGTAAGGCAAATGAACTACTTCTCTTTTCCACATGAAGTTGAGCAGGTGTAGAAACCTAATTCTATTGTTGCTAGAGCATTTTAAATGATATCAAATAGAAAACATCTTGGTGATAAAGATGGCAGCATCTCTGGCAGAGAGTAAATGTCCACAGATTGTTTCTCTTTCTTCACCTAAACCCTTGTAATGGGAGAGTCTAGATCCTCTTATGAACACCGGTAATATATTTTTTTCTTAAAAATTCTTAAGAATTTATTCGGTTTTTTGTTTGCTTATATTTAATAAAGTTGCTTTTACTTAACATTAGAAACAAGATTCAACAAGTGAAATAGAAAAACTAGGGCTATATAGAGTAGTCTCTTCAAAATTCAGTCTAAGTGTGGTTTTGGGTGAGCTACATTTTTATATTGAGAACTATTAAAACAAGTGCCAATACTTTTTAATTTTACATACTAAGATTTCAAGTTCCAGAAGCCATAAGCCAAGTCATGAAACAAATAGCTACCTGAGGTAAATAGTGGAATCATCTTTCTCTTCTCCCCAAAACTCACTTTCTGACATAGAACTGGGTCCCAACCAACCTCTGCTGTTACTAAGCTTAGAATGAGATGCAATGTACTAAATAGAGCACTTACATGTTATTTATATGAATCTGTGTGTATTTACATACATCTAGAATTTTATCAGTTTCAATTGAGATGCATCACAGGAACCATTTGCAGCAGTGTAAATGAAGCAGTTTTAAAATAGTTTAAAAGAGTAGGTCCATTTGGATTCAATTGATAATAATATTTGCACTGAGCTTTCAACAGAATAAAAATGACTTCTTAGAAATTTTCTCCATTAGTTTCTCACTGTATCACTTTTTTTATGGACAGAACACCATTACTACCAATTTATAGAACAGGAAACGAAAGTAATAGATCATAACCTATTATATTAGATGAAAGGTTCTGAGTAATCTGTACTTTAAAATGAAAGACTGAGGTGAGTAATTAAAAAAATACATGAAACACAACCCAATTTAAAAAAGGGCAAAGGCATGGAACAGACATTTCTTCTAAGAAGATATACAAATGGTCCAAACCATTTTATATGGTGGATAATTACAGTAATTACTACGGGATTGCAAATCAAAACAACAATGAGGTGCCATCTCACACCTGTTAGGATGGCCACTTTACGAAAAACCCGAAACTTAAATAAGAAGTATTGGTGAGGATGGGGAGAAATTCAAAACCTTCTGCAGTCTGGTTGTGACTAAAAAAAGGCACAACCATTACAGAAAACAGTATGGAAGCTCCTTAAAACATTCAAGTCAAATTACCATATGACCCAGCAATCTTCTGGATATGTATCTAAAGTAATTGAAAAGATATTTGCTCACTTATATTCATTGACGCATTATTCACCATGGCTAAAAAAACCAAAGTAACCACAAATGTCCATTCATTGTTACAAGCATGTGAAAACGTGGTATGTGGGACCCTGACTCGGCCCGGGATAATGGAAGGTAGAAGGCGGCTCAGACCGTGATAATATTGTCTGGAGACGGGCAGGAGAGGAGCTCCTCCGTCTTATTGCAGGCCCAGGAGAGCCGCAACTCAGATTTCACTCTACTCAAACTCCCAATTTTCCCCTGCCCCAAGACCCTTACCAGAAATCACCTCATCAGGTTTCTAGAGACCTCCTATGCAAATTAGGCGACTTTCAGACCCTAAACTTCCTCCAACCGGAGAATGACCTGGCCCTACTGCCCTGGCTGGACCTCTTCCCTCCAACTGCTTATCAGCCTGGCCCCCATGGACACTAAATGGGCTGTTAGCACTGATTCAGTATTCCAGATGCTATTCCATCATACTCATGGTCCCTTGAGACCCTGCTCCCCAAGACCTCGCTGGTTCTTGATCGTTGGTGGCTAACAGTGGCCTGGGACCTCAAAGACCCCGACAGCGGTGTATATAAACAATGAAATATGTTTCACTTCAAGAAAGTTTTCTCATATGCTACAACAACGGTGCACTCTGAGGTCATTGTGAGAAATGAAATAAGACAGTTTAAAAAAAAAAGTCAAACACCACGTTTCCACATATGAGATATTTAAAGTATGCAAAGTCTTGGGTAAAATCTAAAGTAGGATAATTGTTAGCAGAGGCTAAGGGTAGTGGGAAAATGGGAGCTATTCTATGGCTAGAGAGTTTGGGTTTGCCAAGATGAGAAAGTTCTAGAGATCGCTTGCATAACACAACACATTCAATTAATACCACGTTACCATATCCTTAACATTGGTTAAAATGGTAAATTTTATGTCCTATATTTTGTTCTGCAAGTTACAAAAAAGAAAGAATTCATGGATGATTCTAAGTGTAGGCTTTTTTTTTCCTTCCATTTGAGTTAAGGACATTTAAAATAGATCCCTGAATATCATAGGAAATGCTGTCATACAAATCACTGCAGTAGCGATATATTAAGGCTGAGATAAAAAATATCAATTCATTTTATATCTTTCCTACTTTGTATCTGTCTGGAACCTTTGTGCAGCAAGCAGGTCATGCTAACAGCTGTCTTGTGAAAACCCTGGTACTCCATTGAGATCGTCTGGAGTTTACTGGTCACACCACAGATATGGTCAATAATGACTTCTGGTAGATTACACTTGCATTTCTTCCTGTGGGCTACTTGCGATTAGCATTGGGATGCAATTCCCGGCTCATTTGCCAAAGTTTTGGAAAAATTTTGAAGAATCACCTTAGCTCCAGAGGTCTGACCAGTTTGGCTGAGGCCTCCAAAGAAGCAACACGAGTCTGTCTCTCCCTCACTTCTCTCATGCGTACCTATCAACAGTACTTCCCAATAAACACGTGTGAAACTTCTGTCTGAGACTGTTTCCAAGGCATCTAATTTAAGACACCATTCCTTCTTGTCTATATGTATAAACTGTTTCTATTTCATAAAAGCAACATGACAGTTCCAACCAGTCCATGACAGAATGTTAAAATTATTTATTGGTATAACATGCTATATCACTTAATATTCAATTGAATGGTCTGGAAAGTTTAAAAAAAAGCATTCAGAATTCCAGTGGCATATTTATTAAGGACTTACAAAGCAGTTTTATAGTCCTTGAGTTTCACTTCTTTATCTGAGTTTTTTTCAGGTAAACTTTGAACACACCCTATAATTAAAACAAGTTTGAAAAATCCAACTACTGAAGTCTTGAACTGTCTCCATAATGACGTGGGAAATATAACCCCTATCTTCACTGGTTTGAAGTGACTGTGCTGGGCTCAGCTTGGTTTCTAAAGTTCTGGGTCAATAAACATATTATGAACTGCAAAAATGGAATACACACAGACTGAAATAGGGGAACTAGCTAGATGAAACTCAACGTATGCTTTCATTTACCACGTAGAAAAGTACACCCTGCCCATGAGTACAGTACCTATTAGCTATAAAACAAAAGCCAAATCCAAAGTGAAGACTTAAGTGAGGAAAATTGCTTGTTCCTTTAAAGCATGCCCACCAAACCATCTAAAATTCCTTTTTGAAAGTAGGAGAGGTAAGCAATAAAAAATCCTTTTTTTGATGATTATAAATGATGCTACTAAAATAGCAGTGCTTCCAGGAGCATTAGCATGACGATTTTCATGCACACGTTTCCTATTGTTTCAGACTTGACTTTTATTTTCTTAATTCTTTTGATGAATGGGTCTAAAATTAGCAGTATAAAGGGAGTCAGGGAAAGCTGTGAGTTTATGGTTTCTGAAATACGAAAGTAGCCTACTTTTTATAGTCAAAAAATATGTGAAGCCATACTGTTGTAGAGTTGGTTCTGTCTCAACTTATTTGTGCTGCTTAGAAAAGGAAAATTACATCAGATCAGGGCTAACCAGTAAGATATATTTAAACTCTAGTTAGACCAGTACTTTTTCCATGACTGCCTTGTTTCACATAAAAGATATATATGATTTCAAACTTCTTAAAAATTTTAAAGATTTATTTGATCTAACATTATTTTCTTTTCTGGAAAATGTTGCATGTGCATTTCAGAAAAATTTGTATTCTGCTGCTGTTGGAGAGAAATTGCTGTGTGAAAAGTTAGACTCATTTAGTCTAACATGTACCACAAGTCCAGTGCTCTCATAGCGATATTCCATCTGCCCATTGTTGAAAGTGGGGCACCAAATTACCCCAATAATACTATATTGAACTCTCTCTCTTCAGTTCTAATATTTGTCTTACATAATTAGACACTCCAATGCTGGATGCACACAGACACTTTTTATAACCTCTTAACAGCTTTACATCTTTATCATTATATGAGTTTATCTCTTTTTATAGTTGTTGACTGGAAGTTTATTTTGTATAGACAGCCCACTCTCTTGGTTTTCATCTTCATTGAATACTCCCCTGTCAAAACCTTCCCTTTCAGTCCGTATATCCTTAAAGGCTAGTTCAATGTCTTGTAGGCAACATATAGTTAACCTCTTTTTAAAAAATCTTTTCAGCTACTCCATGTCTTTTACCTGGAAAATTTAATCCACTTACATTCAAAGTAGTTGAGTTGCTAATTTACTATGGTCATTTAGAAATTAGTTCCTGGTTGTTTGGTTTATCCTTTGTTCTTTTTTTTTTTTTTCTCTTGTTGTCTTCCACTATGGTTTGATGGTTTTCTGCAGTGGTTTGTCTTGAATCCTTTCTTTTATCTCTTTTACCTATGTAATTTTAGTTTTTTGCTTTGTGATTACTATAGGGTTTATATAATATATATTATTCTAATAAAAGTATATTGTAAACTGATAGCAATTTTAATTACAATAAAAATCTATATATTCCTAATACTTTACATTTGTATTTTAATGCCACAATTTGCATCTTTTCTTTAATTTGCATTATTTAACAAATCATTGTAGCTATAATTGTTTCTAATAAGAAAATTTTGCATTGCATATTACTTAAAAATAAATTGCTGCATGAAACACAGTTATGGTCAACATTCAAGTATTTTATGGTAAAGTTAATTGCACCATCTGGAATATAAAATCACATTTATTTTAAGAGAAAAACACTAACTCTTGAAATTGATGTCTCTCTTACTATAGATATTTAGGTTAAAAACTAGAAGTAAAATATATGTTTACTGGTTTTAATATAGTAAGATAACAAGGAAAATATTCTTCATTAAATTATCTCATGGAATTAATTTTTCATTAAATTACATTATTTTTATTCCATGAAAGTAAGCCACGTGAAAGACATAAAATAAATTGAAACATTATTCCAATCTAAGATTTATCAAAGTGGAATAAACAGAAGGAGATAAATTACTATACTATACATATACATAGATAGATAGAAACTATATATAGTTCTGAAATGATAAAATTCATCTTACCTTGGAAGTTGGTGGAAAAATGAAAACAATTAACAAAGCTGTGTTTTCTTCTTCTGTACAATTCAATAGCTATTCTTATTTTTAAAATATTAGTTTCTATGGATTTAACAACACAAAACATATTTTCTGAGGAACATAAGAACTTGAACAGAAACAAAGAGCTAGGCAGAAAGACTAATTCTCAAAGAAAAATCAGGGTCAATTCATTAACTGGAGCCAGATCATCCCATTCAATCCAATGTAAGAATGGAACATACAAATACATGGGCTGAAAAGCTCAGAGACTATACTACTGAAATGATTACTCACTCTTATTGTAAATGGACAGCTCTAGTCGCTACAATTCGAAAACTTCAATAGAGAGCTCCTGACAAGTGCTGTGTGTTAAAGGACTGCTGCCCACGGCAATGCTATTGTGAGGTAGTAGAACTTCTAAGAGGTAAGGACTGCCTGGAGACATTTAGGTCATGGAGGATGTACCCTCGAAGGGGACTGTATAACTTCAGGGATTTCTTCTTTTATTTTTGCTCCCTGGCAGTTCTGTTTCCCCATTCATTATCGCCATGACATGCTGCCTCGTCAGGTTCAAACCAACAAGTCTTACCAATTATAGACTACAACCTCCAAAACAGGGAGCCAACACAATCTTTTCTCTTTATAAATTGGTTATTTTAGATATTTCATTTTTTGTGATGGAAAGTTGATTATCTCATTAGTGATAAAATGAGGAAATAAATTATTCCATATAGCACAGATTATCAGTATCATACTTTCCATGGCTCACATAAGTATATGTTATAATAAAATGAAAAGATCTTTAGGAAGCTCAAGTGAAATTATACATCTAAAACCATGGATACTACATTTAATTGTATTCTCAAAAGTCTTACTTGGGTTTTTTATTAACAAAATCAATTAGCGACTGAGAAAATCTAGGACTAAAATGTTGAATTTTCTTTTTAAGCAAGCAGTTAGCTTTATTATTTTTTCCACTTTTCTCCAAAATTACTTTTGTATGTATTCGGATTTGTGACAATAAAATTCCACTTGAGGAACTGGTGCATAATTGATTGCCCCCAAGACCCACAGTGGACAGAAAGCAAGATATTAAATAAAGACCATATTTCAGGACACATGATTCTCCAATTTAATGATCTTTTAATTTGCCAGAAGCTTACCATATTATGTGAATGTCTGTGCAATCTCAAAAAATATTCCTTACTTTTACACAACATTTGGTAGATTGAGAAAACCAGTAACATCACATTATTATGAATTTCAATAAAACTACACTTGCTTTACATTTAGTTATGTACTGCTTGATGATTTGATTGATGCTGGGGATTAAAATCCAGGATCTTCTGAAGTACATTCCTAGCCCTTTCTTTCTTTGAGACAAGATCTTGTCAAGGTGCAAAACTTCCCTAAGTGAGAGGAGCTCAAATTTGTGATCCTTTTGTGTCAGTCTTCTAGAATACTGGAATTATAGGCATGCACCACAACTTGAGACATTTATTAATTACATGAGTATTTACATCACTTTTATAAGATGGACTACACATATGTGGGTGACTCATCACTTCTTTGATCCACGAACAACACTTAGCATGTTCATGGACTCAGGAACTCCTTACACTAATTCTGGAAAATCTTAGCCATCTCCATTTTAAAGATTCAGAAGTCTCTGTGATGTTAGTATCTGCCCCCATGACATTACTCTGCTCTGATCAAATATCTTCAAAATATCAGCACTCTTTGGTTGATTTCGGTTTCATTGTTATCACCTAATATTATGACAGTCATATGAAGATAGACTGAGTCATAAGTATCAAACATCTGAATTTTATACATTTTTATTTTATAAAATAAGTTAGAACAGATTCAAAATCATCAGTCTAATAGCACTCTCACTTTCATCCTGACATGCTTTTCTGAGAGAGAGAAAGAGAGAGAGAAAGAGAGAAAAAGAGGAAGAGAGAGAAGGTAGAGTTCAATATGCTTCCATTTGGCCATCCCACCTGACCCAATTGTGTCTGTAAATCTTCATATGAATACTTTCATTGTTGTGAATGAATGCCACCACCACCAGGATGCGTGATGAGGTTAATGGGCACAAAGGAGGAGAGAACCAAGGTTGGGAAAGTCAGAAAACAACAAATAAACACCCGAATGTGCCTCTACTCCATTCACAGGACATGAATTTTTCATCTTACCCCAAAGGTACACATTATTTCAGTCTACCCAGTCTCTTCATACAATACTCAATACGCATTTGATATTTACAAAATAAACTTTTTCAAGCCGTCCCTTAGACATAAGTATTGTCTTGCACCTATTCTAATCCTTCTCATTCTTTATTATTAGACTCTCACTTTTATTTCTGTAAAGCCTTTGTTGACAACTCCAGTTAATGCTGATATTCTCTTCTTTGAACCCTTACATTGACTGAAATCTTCTGCAAAATCTTTGTGTGCTGGATTATGTATTTGATATTATTATCTACTATCCCAATTGTAAAATTCTAGAATAGGAGGAGATTTTGGAAATTACAATGCTGAACTTTAAGATATGTCATGAGATTCTTATGCTGAAAACTTTTGTATGTAATTCAGTAGGTCTTGGGTATCCTCACTAGGTATGACCAAGATTTTGCAAATCAAAAATTAACTTTGTATGATTGACTTGGCTTGCCCAGCAGTTTTTCATTACGTGAGATCAGTGCCAGAAGATTTACCTATTGGAGCTACTCAGTCACTCAGTGGGGTAGATATCATTAAGCCCATGGGAAATTACTACATATCTTGGACCTTAAGAAAGCAATTTTCTAATCATAGGAGTTATTTATCTTAGAAAAATGTCTTAAAATTTCCTTCTTAAAGTAGGAAAAAACTTAACATCTCTGAATTTAAAAAATTGCCTTAATTTACTAAGTGATTCTGATGATCTAAATGAAAGCAAAATTTTCAAAACATAAATGAGTTTTGAAGATATGTTCTACCATTAAAAAACCAAGACAGATTATATTTTATTTTTCCAAAATGAAATAATGGGTTAATGGATAAGATTTTTTTTTTTTTTTTTACTTTGGCTTTGACCGTCTGAGCTGAATATATCCCATGACACTATCTTCCATTAGACACTATCACTGACTACTAACTATGTGAACAGTCCATGAGTACATGTTAAGAGGCCCATGTATAACAGGTGAAATAATAGCTATATTTTAATTCAAAAGTCTTTATAGGAATCAAGTCATTTTTATTTGCATGAAACTGAGCATAGTTGGCAACAAAGAAAGATTAAATTCTAAAGAGCACTTTTTAAAAATTTTGAATATTCTTAATTTATTATGGAATTAAAAATTGACACAGATCGAATGGCCTCTCTGATATGAGAAAGCCAGATCACAACTATCTCATGGAACTTAAAGTGAAAAACGAAGTGAACCAGGGGGTTAGGGTAGGGAGGGAGGGAGGGGTGGGTAGGGGGAAAGAGGGAGGAGTGGGTTGGGGGAGGGACAAAAGGACAGCAGAAAAGTCCTTGGCACCTAGACAAGATACGTATGTGCACAAAATACTCAGCTTCATTGTAAACCTTAAATTTTGCACTTATACATATCAATAAAATGGGAAAAATAAATAAAAAATAACAATTGCCACAGTGATTTAAATAGGTTCTTGCTCAAAATTAATTAAGATCCAAACAAATTGTTATATAATAACCCATGATTTTTTTACTAACTTGTAAACGTATTTGTGACATATTACATTTTAAAACTCAAAATGTACTTGGGTTATTTTATGATTTTATGCTCTGTTCCCTTGCTCACTGTATCGTTTCACCATGTGTAACACTGTGTAGCTTTCAGTTTTAATATCAAGTTTAATTCCCCCGTCCACACCATGACAGAACTTTCTGAACTATTCTGATATTATTACTCACACAGATTTTGAACTAAGATTGATTTTAAGAGAGCCCAACACCATTTATTAAAACCTTGTGTTGAGGGTTTAATTATCACCATTGGAATCCATGAGTTACATATTATATATTTATAATATAAAGGTATCTTAAAATGAAAGATCGATATAATTCTCTTGATTTTACATAATTTTATCTTTACATCTCTCAGTACAAGTTAATGTCATTCTTATTTTTCTTCCCCAAAAGGGTGCGATAGTGGGGGTTCGGGGGATGTTGAGGTTGCAGGAGGGCCAAAAGTGGGAAGGGGGAGGGATTTTAAGATTGATACGATATACCTGTGTACAAAATTCCAAGCTCATTGGAACCATTGTGTATCACGCACACATATATTAATAAATGTTTGCTCTTTTATCGTGAAATGCTGAGGAAGAACTTAGCATGGGATGTGTGTCTGAAATCCCAGTCACTCAGGAGAGTGAGGCACAAGGTCAAGACCACCCCGGGCAACTTTTTGAGACTCTATCTCAAAATAAAAATTGGAAAAAAGGAGAGCAGCTTAGTAAGCAGTTCAGTGTGTCTTGGGTTCAATCACCAGTACCATAAAAAACTGAGGAAATTAGGTAAGTATCGGGAACACACACATTTTCCTGAAAATTCTGTATTTTGAAAGAAAAAAACCCCACTTTGAACACTATATTATCTGAGACTATAACACAGTTGGACTGGTTTAGACTAAAACTAGGGTAAGGAAAATGCTGTTAAAATTGATTGAAGGTTACAGTGTATGTGCAAAATCTTGGGCGTCATTAATAAAGCTCACTCTGCTTGGACTTATTGTTCTATTCATATCCGTTCTGGAAGATAAACTACCTCAAAATTCAAGACCCAATAGCAATATACTATTACTGCAGAGCTGCCATGAAACGTTCCTGGGGCAGTGATCATGGTGATGGAGAGGGCCACTCACTGCTGAAAAGTGGATGCGACCAGGGAATGGCCTGGCTGTTTGCCAGTAAAAGAAATAACTTGCTGTTGACATTAAGAGGCAGTTGGAGAATCTTTTAATAGTTTAGGCACTTTTTCTAAATATCCTAGTTATGCTTCACTGATTAAATTATTAAGAGCCTCTGATTTAGCTGTTTCATATTTTAGATGGGAGTGAAGATGTTTTGAAATCATTTCCATTATTCATGGTTCCTTGTTTTTCAAAATTAAACTTATAGGATGCTGAGATAATCCCTTTTTATTAAGCCTGCAGAAATTGAGAATACACCAAGAAGCAGACTAGCAGCATGAAAGTATCATTTTCCTTGACAATATCATATTATGATGGGTGAGTTCTTTTTTCCCCTTAGCTCAGCTAAATACATGCTGATTAAAGTTGTTAATCCAATTGCTGAAAAAAAAATGGCTAGACTCTTAGTAACCTCCAGATCTAGTCAAGAGATGACTGAGTCAAAGTTCAAAGGAGGACAAGGTACCACATTTGCAAAAAGCCTTCCAAGGTGAGTTATTAACTTGTACATAATTAACTGTATAAAAATATGTTTCATTCTTATCTAGCTTATATATAGCTTGCATATAAGACCTTTAAGCTGACTTAACAAATATTAACTGAATATCTTTTTACCAAACATCATACCACTGGAGTGAATACTGTCGGTGATTTAAACAGCCTTCATTCTTAGATACCTATATATACCCTCCACAATTTTATTTCTTGGGAGAATCCCAACTCTTTTCAGGTTTCTGTGGGCCCTATCCTCCATTCCAGAGGTTGATTTATATTCATCTCAAGTTTACCTTCTAAGTCAACCAAAATAGCCTCATCATTTTAACTCTTTGTCAGGAACCGATAGCTTAAGTCAACCAGTTTATAGTCATAGTCTGAATTATCATTAGGACAGTAGTACAAATGTACACACATCAGTAGATAAACCACTGATATATAATATACACTGTCTTAGTCCATTTTGTGTTGCTGAAACAGAATATCTGAAGCTGGTGACATCATAAAGAGGCTTATTTAGCTCACAGTTTTGGAGGTTCAATAGCATGGTACTATAAGGGCTTCTGGTGAGGGTCTCATGGAAGACAGCATATTGTAAGAACACTTGTGAAAATCAGGTTACGTCTCAAGACAGGAAACAGGGGGTGAAGGGGGCATGTTTTCTCTTTTATAACAACTTGCTCTAGAAGGAACTTATCTGCTCCTGCTAGCCCTAACCCACTCTGAGTACACCATTAATCCTTGCACAGTGACAATAGCAACTTAATAATCTCTCTTTAAGCCCCACCTCTTAAAGGTTCCACCATCTCTCAATACCAATATCCACATACCAACCATGTCATACATCACTGGCATAGTAGTAGATAAATAATCTCAACTGGCCTGACATGACTGAAAGAAAAAAAATTCTATCCTTGAAGTAAGAGGTTCTCTTTTACTAACAAAAAAACCATGTTGCCCCTTCTGCTGCTGGAAGTCATCTTGGAATCTGGGGAACCACTAGTGAGGAGGTCACAGTTGACACCAAAGAAAAATCAAAACAAACAATGAGAAAACAGTGAAACAGGGTTCTATTAGTACTTCACCTGGAGTAGGATTTTATCACTTAACTTCCAGTTATGTGAGTTGAATTAACCTTACAGTCGAAGCCACATTAAGTGTGTATTCTCTTCATTGAATCCCAAAGCACCCTGGCTATTACACATGTCACCAGGGTTACAAAAATCAGGCACCATTCCTGCACTTAATAATTTCTGTTCTAGAGGAAGACATGTATGCAAGCAATAAATTTCAGTAAAATATTGGGATTCTTGCTGAAATAGAGGCAAATGGTAAGATGGGATTATCAAGAGAAATGCAATTCCATTTCCTTGGGGAACCAGGCAGGAAGGAGCGTACTCATACAAGTAAATTTTGAGCCAAGATGTTAAGGATGCGTTTACCAAATAGTCACTGGTGACAAATATGTTTCTACTAGAGGGAATAGGACATATTAAAATATAAAAGAGCAGCTGGTGATTGAAGTACTAAAATAGTTTAGTACTATTTGATTTATTAAGAGAGGGGGGAGAGTCAGGTGTCCTGGCTCATGCCTATAATCCCAGCACTCTGGGACAGTGAGGCAGAAGAATAGCAAATTCAAGCACAGCACGAGTGATTTAGTGGCTCAGTGTGTGTCTATCTCAAAAATAAAAAAGAAACCTTGTAGAGCAGTTCATTTGTGAAGGACTTGGGTTCAATTCTCAGTATGAGAAAAAACAAACAAAAAAGGTGGGAGGACACAGACAAACACCCTAGCCTAGCCAGCATACAACAAATTGTGAAAGATTTTGTGAGCCAAGTTGAGGGATTTAACTTGTATCCCAGAGAAGAAAGGCAACTATTATAAACCGTCACTAATGTAATATCACTGGCAAGGTACAGAGCATATTTTCTGTAGATCTGCAGTACGCAAGGTAAGTTGATAGGGACAGGAAACCGATAAAGAGACTTTGTAAAAAAAAAAAAAAAAAAACTATACCCAAATAAATGCGCAAAAAACAAAACAACAACAACAAAAAAAACAGTGGTTCTGACCTTGAGGTAAGAAATTCCAGGCTGGGTGTCATGGCAAAGGCCTCTAATGTGTTACTCAAGAGAAAGAAAGATCACAAGTTTAAGGCCAGCCTAGGAAACTTGGTGAGGTCTTCTATCAAAATAAAGTATTTTTAAAAAGGGTCTAAGACGCAGACCATTGGTAGAACTCTTGCCTACCCTGAAGAAGGTCCTGGATTCAATCCCAAATACTTCCCCTTGTGACCGCCCCCCAACACACAAAATTTAGGGCAATTGAGCATTTGGCTTATGAGATTGATAGTCTTGGTAATGGATCATGGGGCCTAATATTAAAAACGTAAGTGTCACAATGACTTTCTCATTTTTAATGTGGCCAATTTATTAAATAGCATAATAATTAGAGAATTTTTCAGAGGAATACCTTTTAAAGACAATGATAATACCAATTTTAGATATTTTGAGTTAGAAATATTCAATATTTGTGAAACATCTTTGAAGCCATTAGTAGCAGGTAAAATTTTGAGCCTAAAGCAGAAGTTTAATAATCTCTAGCTTGGATTTGGGTAATCTTTAACTGAGATCATTTAAATACAGTGAACTGCTATTAAAATTATTTGAGTCAAGATGATAAGTTTTCTGCTTTGTGTTTCTATCACAACAAAAATAAGTGCTGACTGTTTGACAATAGGAAAAGCATGGGCGATGACCAACTAGCCACAAGATGCCAGGAGCGTCTGTTAAGTTCTGATTGATACTAACATGAAGGGCTGACTGAGGAAAAGGTCAACCAGGTGGGAATGACATTAAGTGACCAAAGAGGTCACTGAAAATAGACAAAGCATAACAAAACAAAAGTAGAGGTCAGGCAACCCGAGAAACAAAGACAAAAGGCAATTACACTGAAGGAGGATGGATGATGCTTAATGAATAGCAAAGGCAGTAAAGGTAATATTCTAGAATAACAAAGAGCATAATTGCTACAATTCTGCTTCCCAGATTAATACTCATTGTATCATATCAATGTCTGATGCAAACTAAAAACCGTTTAAAATATAACAAGAAGACTATTTAAAATGTGCATAGAAAATGGAATTAACTCATCTAATATATTCATAGCCTAAAACTGAAGAAACAATAAGGTAAGGAAAATAATGTGGAAACTTTAAATATCAATGGGCTTCTGAAGAGTACATGTGACAGGAAAAGAAATGCTGGCAGACAAATCTATTAAGGGATCTGGGGTAGCAGATACTTTCTGACACACTCGATGACAAAAGAAGTAACAAATGAAGGACTGAGAGCAAATCAGAGGAGACAAGGGGCATGTTGCACTAAAATATAACGACTGGAATAGACTTTTTTTTGGGAAGAATTGAAAGTGACCAACCTGATTCAAAGAAAGAAAAACTTCACTGAGGATCTGAAGACACGTGATGTGGCCACTTCCAAAGAAAGACTTGAAAATGGAGTTTTCTATTACTGCCATGTTTTTATACTCAAATATCATTTTTGCTCTTTGCTTGCATGTGGAAATCTTGAGGACGATAATACACTGGAAAGGCACTTTTTGTTTCTAACATGCAGTCTAAAAAGCTGAAAATTTAGGTTTAATGATTTAAAAAAGCCCTCAAAGCGCCTCTCCCCTTTCAAAAAAAAAAAAAAAAAAAAACAAACAAACTATTGCACATCAGTCTAGAAATCATGGTCAGATCGATATTGTTGATGCTCAGATGGCTTTTGTACAGTTTTGTCGTGTGTGTGTGTGTGTGTGTGCGTGGATTTGAAAACATGAGTTTTTTTCTAGTACTAGGAATGGTACCCGGGACCTCACAAATGCTAGGCAAGTGCTCTACCACTGAGCTGCATCCTAGCCCAACAAGGAGGAAGTTCAAACTTGGCCACATGGGATTGCAATTCTAAGTACTAATATAAAAAAATCAACAAAATATGCCTCCAGTCTTGCTTTGGGTATTTCTAATAACTCTATTAGAAATTATAATTGGAGGAGGTTGAAGAATAGTGTAAAGGCAGAGAAAAATAGGTAGATGTATTTATATGCAACAAAGAAAGCAGAAATTATCAGGTTATAAACCTAACTGTAAAATGACACAAATCCCACACAATGAATATAAAAATAGGCAGTAACACCATATAGTATATGCATCTATTACTGCTCTGAGAATCATTCGACTACACATTTTCTTGGGCTATTTGGCCTCACACACCAGACACTGGCAATACCACAGTAAACGTGGCACATCTAGTGGCTTTGTAGAGATTATGTTGTAATAGAGAAACGAGACAGAAAGCAGATATATGCTTAAAATCATTTTCAAGAATGGCAATGACAGTAAAAAAAATAATATAGTCTGCTGAAAGTAACCAGTTAACAGAGTTGTGAGCCTAGGGTATAATCAAAATTAACACCGAGCTCATTATGAAGGCTTGGACAAGACTTTTACAACCCCTAGGTTTTCTTGTCTCCTCCAGCTAGTTTTATCTGTACAATAAGAAAGCAATTTGTTACATTTTTTCCTCCTTCTTTACGTATCTCCTCTCCGTCATCACTTTTTCATTCCCCTTTGACTTTCATTGCTGTTCTTCGCAGACTATCCTTGGCTCTAGGACTCCCCTTCTCAATGCAATTATCTTGCATAATTTTTAAGATTTTTGTATTGATCAATACTAAGGTTTCTAATTCTGCCTCCTTAATTCATTCTTAGGTAATGGAGATTCAGTGGCAAAAAAAATGGGGAGATGTTGATTGCTAGGTATAAATTTTTAGTCATATAATAGGAAGTTGTAGGAATGCAATGTATGGCAGCGTCACAATAACCAATAATATTGTGCTATAAGACCTGAAAATCGCCGAGAAAGCAGCTATTAAGTCCCTCCCTCTACAACACATACAATGGTAACTATTTTCCAGGTTGGATATGCTAATTACAACATACACAGATAAAATCACATTCTATAGCTTGAAGATATCTAATATTTTTGTTGAGCTGAGGCAACACTGTAAGTGTAAATGATGCCAGAGATCCATTATTTGTTATGTGCTCTGAAAGAGACACATGAGTAATGCTAGGCACACCCATCCTACCTATGATGTTAGGAGTTACTTCCCTGAGTGAGACATCTGGCCCGAGACCACCAGGTAAAAAAACCCAAAGGTTGGATGTCACAAGCAGTCTTATACCAGGGGCGAATATGCATAATGACATTTAGTAAGAGAAAGCAAGAATGTCCTTAAGTATAACAAAATAAAATCTAGAAAGTAGGATAGTGCAGAGATAAGGGATCAAGTCGTCCATATTTGCCATACAGATGATGACACAGGAAACGCTACTGACAGTAGACAAAGCCTGTAAGACATCAATTTAAAAAAAATATTTAAGGATAATTGGAAGGCAATGGAGTATATCAAGAAAGTTCTACCATTAAGTTTGTATTTTTAATGGATCACACAGATGTACTGTATAGAAGAGAGGAAATAAATGAGGAGAGATCATGTTGGTATGACATCTTCACTTAACACAAAATCTTAGCTAGTATTAACGTGAAAGAGGGTTTCCTTGATATGAAAAACCCAGATCACAATTATTTCATAGAACTTATTGTGGGGAATAATGGGAACTGGAGGGAGGGGGAAAGGAAGTGGGAGGATTGAAAAGGGAAAGGGGAAGGATGTGCAACTTTGCCACAATACGTACATGCACAAAATGCTCAAGATCAATGTAAACTTTATGTATTGCACTTATACATATCAATAAAATGGGAAATAAGAGGACACTACCAATTATATGGACACAATGGGCAAAAAATATGTCTTCCCCTGGGCAAATCGGGACAATGGTTATTCTAAAATAAATCTATTTAACTTTTTACAGTCCAGAAAGAGAATGAGCAATCGGCTAAGGGCATGAAAGGTAACTCTAGAGAATGAAGCTAAGCCAAGAAATATTTAGGAGAGAAAACAAAGTGAGCTTAATGATGGATGTCCAGAAGCAGTAAGGTGAGGACGTGTCAAAACCAACTCTACGATTTTATTACTGGATTATAATGCTACAAAAATGGAAAAAAGGGATATTACAGAGAAAGTTCTTGTACCTGATGACAGGGGAAGATGATGAGGTTATTTTTTGTGATATCTACATGAAGCTGTGGAACTACGGGGTAGGCGGTTAAGTATACAGTCTGGCATACAGAGGGAATTTCTTCATGTCTACCCATCTTCCCTTCAGTCCCTTCCAATTTTTCCCCCTTTTCTTTTTAGGTTCTCTAAAAACAGCCTGGACAAAGACTTGGACATGAGTAGTTCACGTATGAGGTGATTCCAGAAAGAAAAAGTAGAGGACCAAAAGAGTGAGTCAGAAGAGGAGGAAATGCCACCACAAGAATAGTATGAAGGTCACTACTCTGGAAAACAAGAACTAGATTTTTATCACAAGCATCCTAGGTTCCTTAGAACTATTGGGAAAGCTTCTGTCTTAGTCACTTTCGTGTCACTGGGACACAATACCTGATACATCTTAGAAGAGAAAGGGTTCATTTTAGCTCAGAGTTTCAGAAGCTCTCCGTTTGCTCATGTGTGTGTGTGTGGGGGGGGAATGATAGAAGGGTCTTGACAGAGGCCCTAGCCAGAGAAAAGCTGTTCATCTCATTGGGATCAGGAAGCATAGAGATTAGGGAGAAGTTGTGTCATGAATACATTCTTCTAGGCCACGTTCTCAGTGATCTATCCCCCCTGATTGGGCCTTACCTCTTAATAGCACATGAAACTAACATACCAATCTACTTGATTCAATTAAGCCCGACAATCCAATCACCTTCCAAATACATAAGGCGTCTGAGGGACATTTCAGATCCAAACCATAACAGTTTCCCTGAGTTGTCTTCTTAAAGGAATACAAGTTAAAAATGTTCCCATGGGCTCTCATTACCTTTGCATCAGAGGCTCACTCATCCTCACTTCTAGGGTAGCTCACAGCATGTTCAGGTTCTTGGCATAGCAGAGAATCTCTCAGACAGAAAGTAGGAAATGGTAGACTACCCTGACACGGGATGCTGTTACCTAAAGATGAGTCTGAACTCATCAAGATTATCAACTGCAGCTACAGCTTCAACCTGAGTTAGGTCAAAGGCATGTGACTCTGGGGGCCAGAGGAATCTAGTACAATTTTGATGATGATGTTTTGAAGAGTTTTTTTTAACAGTGACATGTAAAAAAACTATATATGATTACACAGCACACACAGATACACAATAAAGCTTAAATAATTAAAGCTATGTATAATGTAATATCATTCCAATCAAGAAACAGACCATTTATTTCCCATACTTTACAACTTGCCCTTGCATCCTTATGACTTCCCCCTTACCTTTGTCCCTTCTGTCTTTGCAGTTTGGATGCTGTGGTCCATCGTTTCACTCAAGCCTGTCACTATTACTGACATAAGTGTGCATGCAGGTATGCACGTGCTAGTATTGAATCCAGAGTCTCAAACTCCTAGGTGAGTGTTCTACCACTGACCTATACTTACATCTCCTTATTATACTTTTAGGTGTTTTTAATTCCCTTGCTCCAATATACTTTCATAGCACCTGCCTGGCAAAACAACCACTTACTTACTAACCAACTTTTTCAAAGTCTGGCCTAATTCCTTCCTGGCTTCCTGTTCATGATTAGGATTGTTCCTCCTCAGTGTCCTGTGCTGGCTCTCTTCCCTCTGAATGTCAAAAGTAGGAATTCATCGGGGCTTCAGTCTGAATTGTTTTATTCTGAAAACACTTGCCAGGTAATCTCACTGTTGAGACTTCAAGTATGTTTTATCTCATAAGTGGATAACTCTGGCATCCCTATATTTAGTCTACATTTCTCTCCTGACTCATATATGTAGTCTATTCAGTGGGCTTACAAACATCTCAAATTCAGTATGTCTAAAAGTAAACTCATGGTTCTCCTCAATCCTCAAACTGTACGTATTTTAGTAATTTCTACTGTCATCTAGTTTGCCAAGCAAGGAGCCTGGATATTTTATTTGAATCTAGACAGTCCAGATGCCTCCTGACTGTGTCCACTTTGCGCCGCTCCTTTTCTCAGGTCTTCGCGTCAGGCTGTCATCACCTCTCGCCTGAACACCGTAACAGCCTCTAGTACTGTTAGCTCTTACCCCGTCCATTCTGGTCCATTCTCTACTCTTTAGCCAGAGCAATCCCTCTAAAACCCAAATGCAGTGATGTCAATAGTCTCTGTAAGACACCCTAATGGCTTTCACTTACGCTTCAAGTAAAAAGTGACTATTTCTCTAATGTGCCTCAAAAAGCAATCTAAAAACACGCATTTTCAGCTTCATGCAAGCTCTTCCCTGACATATCCTTCCTCACCCACTCCCGATTTCAAATCAATGTTTGAGCCATGCTCATATTGTTTAGCAAGGGTCTGTCTCCTTTTTAACATCAAAATTTACGTGTGTGGCTTCTAGTGCCTGGGTTACCCTCCCCTTACCCTTTTGCCTAGGTACATCTACATATCATTCCAGGCTCCTCTTCAAACTCCATCTTTGTAAAAAGCGTGCCCTAACCTCTTCCGGTTGCATCACTCTAGTCTGGGCTACTGAATTCTTCCTGCTCCTCCGACAGTGTTTAATTGCTAGCACAGAGCAAACAGTTATTTTTATTAAGTTCAGAAATCATGATTATCTTGACCAATTTTATATCCCTAGCATCTAACATACAGCAGGACAAATAGGAAACCTGAATAGATTTTTTGTTAAACTAGCATACTGACTAGTTGAGGATACAAATACATAACTCACACCTAGACAAGGGACTTCAATATGTAAGAGTGGAAATTGCTTCTTATACACCGATAGCAGACATCACCTGCTTCTAAATATGTAATCTCTTTCCAAGTACTTCATAATCTATTTTTCAGTTGAAGTGGCATTGTTATAGTTCTTTTCATCCGTGGTTCTGCTTAGGGAGATCACTGTACTTTTGTCGATGTGCACTAACCATTAAGTTCAGAGAAAGCTCAGATGTGATGTATGACACCGTCATCTCTAGAACGATGACCAGCACTTAGAAATGATGTGGAAATAATTTCCTTTATGTAACTATACCTTAAATTATCTCAATAATTATATAGGATTTGTTTTCCTAAGAATAAAAGAAACTGAAGTCTAGTTAACTTTTGTTTTGTATTTTGCTGGTGAGATCCGAAAATGTTTTCCAAAGTGAGTAGAAAGTTTAGGCTTCAGTCCATTTAGGTAGCTATTACTCATCTTTTTTTTTGCAAATGATAATTAAATATTTCTAAAAGTTGTGCCAAGACTTTCATACCATCTTGTCATTCTTACGATGAGTGGCTTTACAAATTTTTACTTACGCTAGTTAAAATGTTACTCTTCTAAATATTAAAAATATTATGAATAGAAAATATTTTTTTCTCCACGAAATCTTCAAAATAGTATAAAATATACTTAGCAACCTACATTACTTTTATTAGATAATGTGACTATCAGCAATTATTCATCAGTGAGCTAGAACTCCAGGGCCAGTCTGTCCAACCACCTATTTGTGTGAATCAAGCTGTATTGTAACACAATCACACTTATTTAGAAACTGTCGATGCTGCTTTTGTATCTCAGTAGTGTCCAGTGACTTAGAGACTTTCAGATCTGCAAAACCAAAATATTTACTATCTGGCTTTTTGTCAGAAAAAAAAGAGCAAACTAACCTAAAGCTTTCTTGAATTAATTTGCATTTTACCTTATTATACATCTTGGTGAAAGTGAATTCTATAAACTAGCAACTTCCTCTCTGAAATGGATTTTATTTGTCTCAAATTACATCTCCCAAGCTTCAAAGCATATCCTCTAATTATAGTGTACTATTATTTGGAGAAAAAATTCCTATCCCAACTGCTGTAGTTAAAAAACAATGATGAAAACTAAGATGAGAAAACCTTATGAGCCTCCTCTGGCTGTTTCTCCAACTGCAACATACTGATGATTGTCATTCTTCAGGAATATTTTCAAGATCAAGATAAGTAATTTGGGTCTCTCATATCAGATTGATCACAACTCTTATGGAACTTAAAAACCAAAGTGAAACAGGGAGGTAGGGTGGGGAGGGAGGTGGGGGGAGAGGGAGGGACAAAAGGAGAGTGGGAAAGTCCTTGTCACCTGGACAAGATACGTAGGTGCACAAAATGCTCAACTTCATTGTCCACCTTAAATTTTGCACTTATACATATCAATAAAATGGGGAAGACAGATAAGTAATTTGCTCATGTAAAGAATCTTATTGTTTATGATCTCACAGAGTTTAGTGCTTCGTTTCTCTCCATTTCTGGATTCACTCACTACAGTCATTTCACGACAGTCATTTTGTGTATTTGACATTTGCGTGGCAGTCTGACCAATGTCATCAATCACCGAGTTATTCCCCTATGTCCAAGTTATTTCTTGAGTACGCGTCCCTTGGCATAGCTTGATCCTAGCTTCACCCTGCCTGTCCACTCGAGTCTTCCCACTCATGCACCTCAATTCCACCCACTGCCTTGTTCACACTGGCTCTTACTCTGGTGCTTAAGATTTACCCTAGAGGAAATACAAATTCCAGCCTTCAGGCATGCTTAAGTGGGACACTGGCTACTCCAGAGATTAATGACATGTATGTTGATGAATTGTAACCCTGCTGTTAACTTTGCTCCCTTTTACTTTCACATAACTTTTAGTATCATTTAATCTAATGGCTTATTTTTAAGTATACTATCACTACAACAAGTAAAATTCTAAACAGCAGCCCACTATGCGAAACATAAATGCAGGGTGGGCAGCTGATTGGCTGAGGCTAGAGATGGTGAGGGGGAGCTATAGGGACATACTGGAGCAATAGTTACCCTTTTGAGGGCAGCAGTTTGGTCTTTTCAGTAGAGATGTTGAAGGCTAGGTTTCTCCTTTGTGTGCTTGGTTGGATAAAGTCCAGACAATATGCATTTCTGTGGTCTCATGCTATAGCAGACAATGGAAGCCACTTAAGTCACCACAGCTACTGAGCAAGGAAAACACAAAGGCATAATTTGCAAAGTCAGGTCGCAACACAAAAGAGATTACCAAAGGGGTTCTGAAATTCTTAAGGAAGAGATTAAATGAAACACTGTTTACACATATTTTTCTAATTGATTCCTGAAATGCAGCAGTGTACCAAACCATGGCACTTTGGAGTCTTTTCCAGATCTTTTTATAATTCTGCTGCTGTACACGGGCTTTGACCTTGGACTGACAGCTATAAAACTAGGAGAATAAATAAAACTAAATAGTAACACTATGGGAGAGCCAGGCCTATCATCTCAATGTCTTTTTCTGTCCCAATGGCCTCTTATCTTTCTGAGAAGGGTAAGAAGAAAAAAATGAAAGAAAAAAAAACCCTTACCTATTTCTTTATGTTGAAATCACTTTCATAGCTCTGAGGTTGGTACTAAGCTTTAGGAGTGCTAGTATTTAAGACCTAAATCTCCCCACATGGGTTTCATGTGAGATTTGCATGTTATGAAAGAAAAGAAGAGAAAAAATTACTGTTGCTACATTCTGGTTGGAAGATATAATCAAGGGCATAAACAATATAGGAGAATTGATCTTACAGGATATGGAGCCTGGATTCACAGGCTGTGTAAACAACACTCAGTCTGCTTAATACAGAGGCTGAAAACAGTCATGGATTTTGGAAAGATAAGCATTCAAGGTTATACTGTGCCTACTTCCTCTCCACCCCTTTTTTATTGATATGTATAAATGCAATACATAATGTGTACATTGATCTTGAATATTTTGTGCATACACATGTTGCAAACGGTGTCTACTTTGTATCTGTGTGTCTTAGGGGGGATAACTATTTCCCTTAGCTTTAGTTTCCTCCCATGGTTAATAAAGAAAAATAACGTGAAACCTATCGTATAAGGGGTTGTAAGATTAAACAAAACGACGCTCAAAGAATATTTAGTCAAATGCCCTCTAAAGAGCAAGGTACCAATACGTGTTAGCTCTAAGATAAATATTAGATATGTTTGGGTCAATGCAAAAAGATGGGGGAATAACTGGAATTAAAGCAGGTGTTATTTTTGAGAGTAGCTATGATATGCCTATGTATTACCAGAACAGAACCAGACTGTGAGACCTCAGAGACTCTCTAACAGAGTTAAACATGAGGTGACAATGTTGTTTTGCCTGATTTACATCAGACCTTTGTTGTTACAGCACAGTTTCTTCAATGCACTCAATATGAAGCATTTATCCATCCAGATAATAGATACAAATCCATGCATTCAAACATTCCTGGGAGTCAGAGATCAAGATGGAAATCCCCAGAATCACAGAGATTTGAGTCTGTAAACTTGCTTATTATATTCACATTCAAGAAGGTTGGAAGGGGTTAGTGTCAGCTTTTTAACCGGAATCTTTTCATTACTTCTCCCTGTTGGGGTTGCAACACATGCTGTGAGGGACCTCCAGAGATTGCTCAAGCTGTATGCAGGCAGCAAATTGAATCGAAAAGCTTTATTAGACAAGTTTGTCTTTTGGCTGGTGAAAGTAGATATCAGCTGTATTGGAAAAATAAAATTTCTTGTGAAAACGGGTCCTGAGCTTAAAAAAATCTTAAAGTGCACAGTACAATTCTAAGCGATGTCCTTATTTTTTAACAGAATGCAGGCCCAAAAGACAAAGGTACGTTTCACCTTAAAGAATCACCAGAAAAATAAGTGAAAGTGTCTCCTGATCATGACGGACAGAGTAAAGCAAAAATGCTTATCACCAAATCAAATGGTTAAAAATATATTAGCAATCAAAGTAAGAACTTTTCTCAGGAAAACTATATTATTCACCTACAATCTTAGGAAAACTTGTAGATAATTCTGTATCTTTTATCCGTACATTTCTTGAAAATATAAAGAACAATCCTGGGAAATTAAAGTGACATTGAAAATCATCTTATTTCAATATTGTCTCCTACATTTAGTTTCTCCTCTGTGATGTTGGCAACAACATTTTTGATGGTATGATAATTATTTCAGAAGTAGATGTTGAAGGTATTACAATTTTCTTTTTTTTTCCTAAAGTAGGTCTATATTAAAGTTTAGCACTGGCATAGTTAGTGCTATTATTAATTTAACCTAATCATTAGCTTAGAATCCTTAGATTGAATATCTGTCTAATGAATTTATCATGAGCTGGAAGGCACCTTGGAAATGAGACTGAAAAATAGTTTCCTAAAAATATTGAAGATGAAAAAATAAAATATATGAATTTTTAGAGGAAGATAGCATGTAAGAAGCTCTGAACTTGTGTATTATGATATAATCAAGATGAAAGAATCAGAGGGAGGTTAAATCTGGCCTGCACATTTGCATGAAGGCCACAGAATCTCTCTATTTGATGAGTACTTCGGTCTTCAAAAAAATAGGACTTGCCACTGAGGTCGTGAAGACAAACCTATTTTCTGCTGTGTGTCTGAAGGAAAAAAGTTCAAGATAGGTAAGACTGTTGAAGAAAAATGAAATCAACCTCAAGCGATGCAAGTTTGGCTTCAGATTCTGTAACAGCTAATAAAGTTTATCATTTCCCTGGGATTGAAACTTCTGGAGAGCCAGAAATAATTGATCCAATTCTGAAATAAATATACTTGTTTCTTTGATGAAAACTTATTACTTAAATACCTACAGTATGCTAGTCACGAAATAAAAGCTCAATATACATGATGGGAACCTATAAAGGTAAGAAAAGGGTATGTAAAATTTGTAAAGTGACTGAGTCCTGAAAAATCCAGTAATTATGAAACAAGGTCCAATTCTGAAACTCAAAAAAGAAAAATAACATGGAAAAGACATGCGGGAGGGTAGGAGGAGAGCCATTTCTTTTTAACATTTGAGAAACAGCTTTTTTACTCACAGGCCATGGGGACTCACTCATCTATGCTAGAAAAGAAATATCAGAAGGGAGATTAACAGAAGAATGAGTGGATATAGCCTAAATGAACAGTAAACAGAAATGTTCTGTTTCTAACAAAAAATTTTTTTCAACAGTAAGTGTAACCTGGATCAAGCATTGGACAAAATGCCTTGAGCATAATGACAGTGGGGGGGGGGGGGTCCATCTCCTCTCATTATTTAAGGAGAGACTAGCAGGCAGTTAACCTTGGGAAAATTACTTCTGAGAGAGTGAGACTTTCCCGAGATAGTAGACAAGAACGAATGACTTCTCAAATACCCTTTAGACTACAATCTCAAAATCTACAATTTAAGTGTAAGACTGCTACAGTTTCCTTCTGGAATCCTCTTTCTGTGAGGGTAAACTTATATTCAATTTTAAAACTACTCAGAGAAGCTTCGGGAAACATTAGAAATACATGTTGGGGCCTTCAGCTATGAACTATCATACAGAAGACCCACTCTCATGAATCTGTTTAGATAAATTCCCCTTGGTAATATCATATCCAATATTATCACATTATTTATTAGAGTGACTTCAAGCAGAGGTCCTTTCTTAGGGGATGTGAAATAGCATAGGGATTTTACTGTAATCAATATTGTAATTCTGCTAAAATATAGGACATGGACAATTGAAACATCTCTCATCAAAATCCTTTTTTTTTTTTTACAAATTTTTATTTTCAAATTACACAGGTATTAGTCTTCCCTTCCTACATCACAAACATACACACACACAGAGAGCAAGAGATAGAGAGAAAGAGAGGGAGGGAGGGAGGGAGGAATAGAGAGAGAAAGAGAGGGAGGGAGGGAGAAGGAGAGGGGGGAAAAGGAGAGGGAGGGAGGGAGGGAGGGAGGGAGGGAGGGGGGGAGGGAGGGAGAGGGAAAGAGATTAGAAATGATGTATTTAGCCCTTCTCTTCCTTTGCCAGTTCAGACCCCAAAGCACAGCCCTAACTAGAGCTGGTAACCAAGCAATAAAACGGGCAAGAGGTTAAGAGAGGTAGAAGAAAGGGAATGTCAACATTACAAAATAGATAATTACCATTTAAATACTGTAGCTTTCACAATCTTTAACTGTGTTTCATGTTAACAATGATGCCACTGTTGTGCCTTTCCCATTAACCAGGAAGCAGTGGCAAAGAACCTGGACAAGACCAGGGACCCTCTGCTGCCTTCACAGAAAGATTTACTTCTGATAAACGGTAACAATCGTGGGCTCCTTCCAGCCAGGTCTTACTGTGGGTGCTTCTGCATACATCTGGTCTCACTGATGGACACAGATTTGATTTTAAAATTAATTAGCGATTTAATGTCAAGAAAAGGAGGGTCCCTAAGTTGCACAGGGCCTTGAAACATCTTGGCAAGAGTCTAAAATTGATCTATTATCCTGATATTGTCATTGATTAGTATGCTTCACATTATTTTTAGTAAAAAATCTTACTCCTAGTATATGAGACTTCAAGGAATTTTTCAATGTTTAGAGATTTTTAACTATAAAACCAGTGATGACGTGGCTATGTCATCAATATTTTGAGCAGAGCAAGTGCCTTTTAATAACGTGGAGCTGGACTCGGCTCCACTGACACTGATTTCCCCTATCTGAAAGGTTCAGCCAGAGCTGAATAAAGAGTGGAAACATGACCAGAACAGGACATGAAACAAATGGCACCTCTCTCAATGTTTCTGAGAGGTATCTGCAAGGAAGAAGGGAACAAGAAAATCAAAACGAATTGATAGTCACCTTCTTTCCTTCATGTGCATTGCAGATAAACAAAAGCCATTTTCATAATCATTTTCTCATGATTTAAACCAAACACATAAATAGTAGTATAAGAAGGTTACATTAAAGCCACGATTAACCTCAGGTTTTGATTAAGTTGCTTAGATATCAAAATAGTATTCAAATGGTATTGGAATGCTTTATTCAGTTTTGACAGGGTGACTGAGATTCAAATAATGTATAAATAACCTTTTGTGCACTTGGTATTTAATTTAAATATAACCTTCAGATTCAAATGAAAATAAATCATTGCTTGAGGTATCCTGTATGGATTAATAACATCAGCTTTGGAATTGCAAAGATTTATCTTTAAATACCCATTCTGCTTAACTACCTTGCAACTTTGGACCAATCATTTCCTCCCCTAACCTTTGGTTTTCTCATAAAACGGGAATCACACCAATGCTAACACCTGTTGAATTAATTTAGGCGCATCCATACAGAGATGTGGACACAAAGATTGAAATACAAGTTGTTTAATTTGGAGGTGATGTTGAAAATTGAGTCAGAGGAACAAGGAAGTGAATAGAATGGGAAGGAAGCTTACACACGACCTGATAATAATCAGGTCATCACTGAAGGTAATTATGACCCAGTGCACTGGGGAACTTTGGTATGGAATACACATCAGAGTTAATCTGCATAAGGGAGACAAGAAGGATATTTACACAACAGCTCTCCTCCACTGGTGGTTAAATACTGTACTAATGGTGTTTCCTCTCCACACTTCCAGTCTGCTCTGCAATGGCAGAGCTCCTTGAGTCACAAGTACTTGCAATTAGAAGTTTCACGTTACAGTAATACTTCACGCTGAGAGGATATGAGTAGGGTACCAAGAAACCAATCTGATACTGCCACTCCATTCCAGTACTTAAAGATTACTTTTATTTTATTTTTTTGGAAGTGGGGGGACATGGTCTTTATCTGGAGTCCAGGATGGTACTAAACTCACCATGTAGCCTAGGCTGGCCTCCAACTCAAGGCAATCCTTCTGCCTCAGCCTCCTGAGTGCAAGGATTACAGGTGTGAGCCATCATGTCCTGCTATTACGTGGTGCTGGGAAATTGAGCACGGGCCCTTGTGCTTCTTAGGAAGTGCTCAAATCACTCAGTTATGAACCTAGTCCATAGAGTGCTACTGGAATCGAACAAGGCCCCTTTATGGATTGTGTGTGGTACGGTAACATACAATGAGAGATGACTATGTGACCTTTGAAGTTGCAAATATTTAGCATTTAGCCCTGTACAGAGTGTTGCTCCCGTATCTAGGTGGAAGCCCGACTGGGATTAGATGTAGGATTCTTAATCTCCAGTGCTGCACTTCCCAAATTATACTTGAGAGTGGCTCTCTCAAAATTAATTACAGAAAAAGATGATTTTACCCATGTTTAATCAACTAGAAACCTCTATTAATTGGTACTTTCAAATGTCTGTTTACAATGGTCAATTCATTTCATCAGAGTTACAAATGAGACATTTGAATAAAATACACTGATTTGTCGTATTCACACTCAGCATGTTCTATATACAATTTCTTGCAAAAATTGTAAGTGAGGTACCATAGAACATGGATGTTCTTAGGCCCAGCAGCTTGTGGATAAGAAAGGATTCATATTGACATTTACTACCAGATTTGCGGGTTCCTTGCCGCCATCTGCCATGCAGGCCTTCAAATTCATGGAAAGTCCTGTCTAGTTAAAACTTTTTGGCTTCTCTAGAGAAACTTCACACGAATACAGCTATTCTGCACAGAGCTCTCCAGTAGGAATACTGAGCTACACTGCGGGGCAAATACTGCCTTGTTTCTGAGCCTCCCAAGTCTGTGAACTTCTAAGCTTCAAAATTCTTGGTGGAGGAGGGACAGAGAGAGAAGATACTGAAAGAGTATGGGCTTTCTTAGTTACCCACAGCACCGAATCGCAATGAAATCCCACTGTGTTGTGCACAGGAACAGGATGAGCTCCTTCTCATTCACCACAGGCTATGGCCACAATCTTCAAAGCGCAGTCCTAGATGTGCATCACCTGGAAACTTTCAGTGATGTGAATGTGAACTCACTAAAACAATCTGTGCTTTAATAATAAACAGGTGGTTTTAATGCAAGTAATGTTTGAGAACCACAGACATTAGATTTTGGGTGCAGACCACAGTTTTTGTGCTCACTTTTTCCTCTTTCCCCCCATATAGTTATTTGTGTATAAATATGGCTACCTTAAGCCTTTTGTCCTGGTGGGCATGACCTTTCCAATGTGATATCACACATCTTTAAGAAATGAAGTCATTTCCTCACCCCTGGATTCTGGGCTGATTTTTGAAACTTCTTTTGGCCAACAGAAAGTGATGGGATGATGGTATGCGAATTTCAAAGTCTGGGTATCAAGAAATCTAGACTTCCTTGAGAAACTCATATTCTCAAACCCTAGTCTAGTCATTTAAGGGTGAGAAGACTTGTGAGGTACTGAGGGTCTCCAGCTAACAGCCATTGGTTAGACAACCGAGGGATACCACGCTCACCATCCAGCTACCATTCCCGTGCCATACAATTGTATTCACATGGGCAACATCAAGAGGAACCATCAGAATAACTATCTAGCTAATCTCAGTGCAAACTGCAGACCTATAAAATCACGAATAAGTAAATAACTCCCATTTTAAGCCAATAAGTTTAGGGTGCTTTTATGCAGCAAGTGCTAACTGATATACCAGGAAGCCAAGGAACAACTGTGCAGAAGTTTCTTTCCAGCATGACCATTTGTCTTGCCTATTTAAAAAATGTACACAGCTGAGGCAGGCGTACTGCATCACATAAATAATTACGATAGCAAACTACAAGAGAGCTTGGCCGGGTGTTTAAAAAAATATGTTGCTTGGGCCTCAATTTCCCAAAATATAGAAGAAAAACATTCAACCAGATGATGATTTTAGGTACTTTTAGTTCACAGGTCTTTGTTTCTAAGAAATTCAGAGTAAACTGATTTCTTCTACTTTTTAAGTACTAACAACACAGAAACACAGATCACTTTTACTTCCCATATATCAAGGAGTCAGTGAAATCCCATTAACTACTGGCTAGCTGCCTCTGTATCTGGAATTTCCATTAGGTTCTTGGACAGAGAGATACTACAAGACAGAGAAACAAAAAGAAAACACAGACTTTGGAGCCTGACACTTGGATTGGAATCTTGGCTCTCTTTCTTCCCAGCTGCGTGGACTTAATCTACAACTTTGGGTTCCTTACCTCCAAAAAACTTGTATATCTGTGTACTTTTGGTTATTTTAAGACTAGGACATAAATGCAAATGAAGCTTTGCATGCAATAGAAGGAATGCAATGGTAAAACATAAACTATAAATTCTATTGCATTATAGTATAGCACATGACATAATAATTACATATCAGCACCACATTACAAATTAGATTTTTCGAATATTTTCCTTCAGATTAACTTCCTGTGAGTCACAAAGTCAGGGATATAAGCAATTCTTAATTCTGATGTTTAAACCGTCCTATAAAAAATTTAAAGTCATTTGAATAAAGGCAGCTCTGGATGTGACTTTCTATTCATTCTTTTCATTCATCATTTGTGTGGTTTTTCTTTTTGACTTTATGCCCAATTCTGTGTCAGTTTCTGTCTCAATTCTTCTGTTCTGGCCCCAGCTCCACTCCATCAGCTACTACCAACAGCGCAGAGCTGAAGACATTTCCAGAATTCCACCTGACAGCAACGGGGAGGGTCTGGAGGGACTGGATGGGGGAGGAAAGGCACCACAAGGGGAGACAAGGCCCTCAACGGGAGGGAAAGAAGTGGAGAACACTCCGGAAACACTTTCAATCGCTTCCCTTGCTCTTTGCCTTGCCCTCTTTCGGAGTCTCCCGATCTTCCTCTTGCTTCACCATCTTCCCTCTCACTGTTCTCTGTGTTCGGAACACTTCCCACGCATGAAGCTCGCACCCTACTTTCTTGTTCACTGTAACTATGCTTCCCAAACTTCAGCGTAGACAGAAATCGCCTGGGGATTCTATCGAAGTACAGGCTGGGATTTGGTGACTCTTGGCTATGGCCTTCATTTCTGACCAATGCCACTTGACGTCAATTTGTAGACTACACCCTATAGCAGTTATAGTTGAAATAATGTATATTTTCTTGTTAATACTTTGCTGTCTTGCTCTTTCAGTTAGGATGTTTATGAAAGGAGAAACCATCATATCCTGTGCTTAATCTCTAGCACCTGGTCTAGTGTCCAGTATGTAGAAGTTATTTCATAAATATTAACTGAAATGGATGAATTACTATATGTTGCTGGAAATCAAAATTGGAGCTTGGAGTACATTTTCCACTGGAAGAATCATCATTTTATTTAGAGACTTTACGTGTTACCTAGATTTCTGTGCTCCAGGGAACCTTCCTACAAGGTTTAGAGTGGCTTATGTGGGGGCATAAACCCATATTTCAGAGTTCAACAAGCTTATAAAAGAATCATTGAAACACAGTCTCTTCACAGGCTCATGGAGTCTGAGGCTGAACGTACCAGAGACAACGAACACCAATAAGTGATTATATATGGACAAACTATGTGTATGTGCTGAGGGAACCAAAAATCACAGCTCATAAAAAGAAATAGGCCTGACATAATTAGTTGAATATAAACCCTGATATAGCAATTTCAGTGTCCCAGGTTGACAAAAAGCATGATGCTTACACATCTTTTCAAGTCTCCAATGTCATTATATCTAACTCTGATGACTGCTCAGAAATCCCAGAAGTCTCATGAGATGTCCTGTCCCCAGACTGTACAGCCTCTTTTAACTTATCCCTCTATTGACTTCTGATGGTACCACCCTGGCTGTGATCCTTCCAATTCAGTATATTTCTACTTGGTATAAAACAAAAATCAGTTTTACCTAAAGAAGTATTCGACATGCTCAATATTTGATGTTTAAAAAGTAGACAGGGAAGAAAAAAATACATCCAAAGATACTTTTAGCTCTGTCTAATTATAGAACTGGTACAGCAAAGAATTTGTCTGGCTTCTTTCTCCTGTGAGTCAAAGCCAGCATTAAGATTTCTGTGAGATTCCGTGCATACCTTCTATCACCAACTGAATAGGAAGTAAAACAGACTGAAAATACGCGGTAACAACAAAAGCTAAAACTATGACTAAATAAACACGCCTCTCTCAGCCTGTGGTAGTCATTGTTCATTGTTTTCTTTCTTTTGAACCCAAAATGAAAGAGCTTTTAAAACAATTCAAGCGGGGCAGGGGACAGATAGCAGGAGGACCATTTCTGTAAATTTCTGTGAATTTTGTAGGCATACTTGATTCAAATAGAACGGTGTTTAAATTCTATACCCCTCAATGAGACAAAATTCTCACGCATTCAGTATTGGTAAACACTCTTGACACTTGACCTTGATTGGAAAGCATATCATTCCTGGACGTTGGGAATATGGGTGGTGATTTTCCTTACAAGGAAATGTCTCCAGTGCCGTTGGGTAGGGAGGGAAATAAAACCCGAAAGCCTTTCCAAGTTCCCCTGGGCAATGGCTGGCTGAATGAGTTACATAAAGGCTGGTCCTCTCCCTGCAAGTCAGGACAGATCTACAAAGCCACGCCTGCACTCCATCTCCCAGAGAACCCGATGAAGCAGCTGTGAAGTCAGATCACACTTCAGTCTCTCCCACTCTCTCCTGTTTTCTTGTCTATAGCTGTATCTTCAGAGAAGCCTCCTCAATATACCTTTGTCCTGTGATGCCTTGAATCTGAGCCAAGAAGCAAAGAACCCAACACCTTTTGCATAATAAATAATGCAAAGACATATCCATAACTGCAGAATCGCAAGCAATTTTGGTTTTTACACGGAGATCCCCTCATAGCCATGCTTTTGAGCCACAACTAGCCATGAATGGGGCACAGTGCACTTACCAGCTCCGAAAGCGGCGAGTCCAGGAGCAAGGTCAGACTGCGTTGCCCTCAGCTCTTGAAGCAAATGGCTTACCGCCTCCCACTCAGAGTTCAAGTCTTCTAACTTCCTCTTTAATAGAAAAGCACACGTGTTACTTACGTGATTAGCACTTTGAAGATAACTTAGTTCATGAAGTTATTAATTCCTGATTATAGTATTAGATTTCGATTATACTTTACTTCTAAATTCATTTTTCTAGATAGAATTCCTTTCAGTGGATTTCTGATTATTTTAGCTAACTACCTTGCACATATTTATTGATTGTTTGCTGACTATAAAGTCTTCCTCCAGGCACAATTTCTTTGTAAAAAAAAAAAAGAGAGAGAATGCAAACATTAGCTAAAACAAAACAAACAGAAAACAGGCCGCTCTCAGCACTTGGCTTTACTCTTTTATTGTTGCCTGTTACGGCTGCATACTGGAATTATCCACAGGACTTTGTAATAATTCTAATGTCCCCGAGAGACAATACATTGACCCCCTTCATGAAAATACTTATTCCAAGCAGTAGAAATGATGTAGGCAGAAATCTTTGAGCTGTCACTCCCTTAGGGACTGCCTCAGCTGCCAAGACCTGTGTCCTCCTCCAAAGGCATGCCCTAGCTTCATTCGATGGCTGATCAAGGTGAGAGTTTAACAGTGTGGCAGGTTGGCTCAAAGCAAGACAGGCACTAAATCTGTGCTCCCTGTGGAGCCAGGCAATTTGTATATGGGGAGAATTAAGTCCTAATTCCCTACAGCTGTGGTTCTCGTACTTTAGATTAAAACCAAGAGAATCACCTGAAGGCCTTGTTAAACTCCTGATCAGTTTGTCCCAGTTCCAGAATTCTAGATTCATTAGGACTTGGGTGGGGCCCCCCAAAAGCTTACATTTTTAGCAATTTTCCTGGAGTGGCTGAAGCTGATTTTCTACGAGCAAAGTCTAAGGTTTCCACTGCGCCTAATGGATTAATCAAAGTGTCTATAACTACTAGCTTTGTAACATCTTTGTGAGGAAAAAAGGAAACAAGCCCTTGGATAATGTGCCATGAGACTTTTTTCTCGTGAGAAATTACACCTGTGAGAAGCTGTCAAAGAAATGTCAGAGCCAAAAGATGAGCAGAGCCTAGATTCGTGTAACAAGATAAGGTAAGAGCCGGGAATGGTGGCACATGCCTGTAATCCTAGCATTCAGAAGGCTGAGGCAGGAAGATTGCCAGGGAGCTCAAGATCAGCCTGGGCTCCATAGCGAGCTCAGGAGCAGCCTAGAATACAAAGCGAGACCCTATCTCAAAACAAAGAAATAAGAATATCATGGTTGGAAAGATGCTCATCTAGGAGCACATCCTTACACAATGGACTATGATGTGAGCAAGACAATGCTTTTTCTTTTGTGAAATTTCTAGTTAGACTTAATAATATCGTAAAAATACAGTGAAAACACTCAAAAAGTTTACCAGCACATACTGAAGGTTAATAGTAGCATTTTTACATAGTTGTAAATTCCCATGCATCTGTAAATACAAATAATTTTACTGAAACTGAATTTAAGTAAAATGAGTACTTTAACAACAATTGCATTCTGTTCAAGAACTGAAACACTCAGAGTTTGAAAGGCCAGAAACTCCAAACTCTTTAAAGAGGTGCTGAGGAAGTGGGAATGGTAATGAACCCATCCTAACAACTGGCATGTTTTATTTACATGTTGTGTTTTAGTGCTAACCATTTATTTAATGCTAATCATTTCAATAAAAACATTCATTAGTTTATTTATTCCAGAAATAAATGTCCAGCTGCTACTCTGTGCCAGTTACTGTGTTTGTGCCAGTTACTGAGCTTACAAAACGAAGACAATCTCTAAGCATTCACAGCCTTGGAGGAAACAGACGTGTAAATAAATTACAGCAGAGTTTTTGGGGAAATAATAATGATTTCAACAAGACACAAGGAAGAACAGCTTAACTCAGCCCAGAGAAGTCGACAGGTTGCCTAAAAAAAGCTAACATAAAATTGGTCTTGAGAAATGACTAGGGATTGCTTGGAAAGGTAACATTGCAGTGGCAGGTGGAAGAGAGCAGTCCCGCTAGCCAGCAGAACGCGTCCAAAGGCATAGAAGCCAAACCACTGAGCCTTTTCTAGAAAACGCACTGTATCCTGGTTATCTGAACTAGAGTTTATAAAAAACGGTGAGAAATTACTAGGCCACATCCAGTGGCAATTTATTAAGGTCTTGTAATGTGAAATTACAGAATTCTCTTGTAAAACCAAGGAGTGGGTGGAAGTGTTTGGAACAGAGACTAATGTGCTAATGGGAGTCGTTCTGACTCTGGGCTTTGGTCATGTTGAGAAAAGGAGAGAGAGAGAGAGAGAGAGAGAGAGAGAGAGAGAGAGAGAGAGAGAGAGAGAGAGAGCGAGCACATAAGAGCATGAAAACCAAAGCTCACAAGCCTGCCCAAATATTCAAAATTCAAAAAAAAAAAAAAAAATAGAGAGATTTGAGCTGGAGAGTGCCGAACAGAGATGTTCTAACAAGGCACTTTTCTAAGTCCACTCTTTCATATGGCCTTGCTAGGCCAGTACTGAGTCCTCTATGTCTTTCCTGGTTTGCTTTTCCCACTAAATGCAATACTTCCTAATAGTAAGTGCTGAGTAAATAGTTCTGAATTAAACAGAATTTAAAAAAATGGTTACTTGAATGAGGGAATGGAGAGTTTAGTATTCCTCTCCCCAACATGACTGCAGTAGGAATTATGTACCACTGATGACTTTTCTTGCAAAAATATGTCAGTGCCACATAATTTTTTCCAGACATACAACCATTTTATCCAGTTCCTGAATAAGATTGTATTTGAAAACTTAATTCCCTAAATCAGGTTCATAAATTCAATTGCCTACAATGGACTAGGTGGTAAGACTTGTCTAAAGAAAAGAGCCACAATTTCAGTGGCAACTGGCCATCAGCAGAAATATGGGCATGTATTCAAAAATAAAAAATAACAAACAAAAGCTTGAGTGATCATATTCTCACGAGCATATGCCAGAGGAATCTTACTCTTGTTATTAATGGCACAAGGAAAGTTAAGAAATTTTGTTGCTGTATTTGGGGACTTGAGGCCACCATGATCGTGTATGCTGAGAAAATGAGCAACTGAACATGGTGGATGCATGCTAAGCAGTAGTGTGTAATAGTTAAAAATGAACAAATTATGTATACATCCATATATAGATATAAATATATCTATATATGGATGTATACATAATTGATCTTTAAAACACAGCCATGATTTTTTTTTTTTTTTTTGGTCTCACTCTGTGGCCCAGGATAGTCCTAAACTCACTATGGAGTCAAGGCTGATCCAGAACTCACTACAGAGTCAAGGCTGATCCAGAACTCTCTATGGAGTCCAGGCTGGATTTGGACTCATAGCAATCTTTCTCTCTCAGCCTCCTGAGTGCTGGGATTACAGATGTGCACCACCATGCCCAGCTTATGTGGTGCTGGGGAATGGAATTCAGGTACTGAGCTCTTGACTTAGTGTTTGCTAGGTAAGTTCTTTAACAGCTGAGCCATTCCTCCAGCCTCAGAGCCATGATTTTTAAAGCCAAAAAGTATAATATATATATATATATATCACAACAAATTTTGATAAATGTAAAGTGAACTTATAAATATTACTGTATTTTTAATGAAAATAAAGTAGAAAATGAGAGAAGAGAAAGTCACATTTTAGAATTTCCTGAATTGGTTACTAAACAACAATTAAAAATTAAATTATAACTAAAATTAAAAAAATTAAATCAGGCCTTAAACTCACTATGTACCCCAGGATAGCCTTAAAACCTTCTATGTCAGTCTCCCAACTGCTGGGATTTCAGTCATGTGCCTCTTTGGCCACCTAATATCAAGCTGAAAATTTATCTTTTTCTAATATATATAATCTATGTATTTTAGGTCACTTATGTCAAATGGGTCTGACATCGTGTCAAATTACAGCTTTTAATTTTTTTGACCAGAATACAAATTGTTAAACATTTACTATATCAATGAATGTAATGATTTTGACTTATTAAAATGCCAGGCTTAAACCCAAAAGTAAAAAATGTGTCTCATTATTATGGAAAATTGCCCTTGAAGGTCATGACACATGGATGGTGGTTTACAGTCCCACGTCAGAGCCAAAACACAATGAATTAAATATTATAACAGGCTAATGAATCACATATTTGGTATCTTAGTTCCCATTTGAAATTCCAGTAACTTCACAACGACAGAATATTAAGGGCAACCGGAAGCAGTGATGCTGATAATGGAAAGTAGTAATAAATAAGAGACAGGGGACAGTAAACATAAAAGCATATAACTAAGAGATTAGTAATCATAGTCATTTAATGAAGAGATACCAATTTAGCATATGGTGAAATATCATGCATCATTTAGTTTGTAGAAAATCACCTATCGGTGCTCAAAGAGAGAGGAAAAAATGAGGCAATGGAGAGAAAGAAAGGAGGGACAGGAAAAGAGAGGGAGAGGAAAGACTGAAATTAGCAATGGATTTAAATCCTTCTGGGCCTCTGCCCTCCCTTTCACTCAATAAGTCACCCAGAGAGAGTGGACAAAGATCTGAAGGTTTGTTTTTCTACTGTGACCTAGGTACTACTTTATTTTCATAGCATAAGTGTCTCACTAAGTGTGATGTTATTGTTTAAAGATAATGTATTTATCTTACAGTCTGGCTTCAGAAGTAAATTAACCTTTTTTTTGGGGGGGGGGCTTCAACTACAGAAAGATTTGCTTTGAAATTCATCATGTTCCAAATGCATCACTGTAGTAGTACACAGAGCAACTGATGTTATAATGACACCCTGGAAAGTAAGGAAACTTGAAATTATACTGTGATTGAGAATCAGAAGTCTTGGACTCATTACTACTGATTGTGTGTTCTTTCGCAAGTCAGATAGGTCACTCAAATTTATCATCCTTGAAATGTAGATTTAATGATACCACCTAACTCATAGCTTTGTTGGAGAAACTAAATGAGATGTTTTATGTGAAAAGAACTCCGTGAACTGTAAAGTACTATAAAATTGTTGGGTAGATATTATGCACAGCTTAATGAAGCAAAAAAAAAAAAGATAGTCAATAAAAGTTTTTATTAAAATAGTTACAATAAAATATTTCCATGCTGAAAGAACTAGGTTTTGGTTGTCTGAAAGTGATAGATGTATGTATTTGGTTTATCACTTATTAATACACAAATTCTGAACATTCTATCCAATTATTAATTATCTTACCCACCGTTATTCCTATATGGGTATATGTGGGATTATGTAATTTCAAACATAGAGGTGGAATTTAAAAATTTATTACTACTCCTAATGTTTTGCAAACATCTGAGATAAGATATTACAAAGAGTCAAAAAGAAAGCATGCTCAGGATTGTACATTCCCCAATTTTTTGTAATTATTGCCAAATGAGATCACTTATGAAAAGGCTATCATAGTTTTTGATTTAGCTCATCACAAAAACCTTCTTGCAATTCTTCAAGAACCCAGTGTACTTTACAGTTAAAATTATGCAACTGTTTTTTTTTTGTTTGTTTGTTTGTTTTATTTTGCCTTTCGTTTTTCTGGCATGTGCCCACGTATCCTACATTCTCAACTTTCCGAGGAGGACATAAAATTTATTTAAGAGGTTGAAAACTAGGTTGCAGCAGCCTAACGCATCACATCATCAGAACCTAATGCACTGTTCATCACATAATAAACTTTCAGCAATGCTCAATTAAGAGTCTGTAAAAAGTAACAATTGGCTATCTATGTTAGTAACCTATGAGGAAATTGAAGGCAATCACACATATGTTTAAGTTCCAACCTTTTAAAATACACAATCAGTGAGAAAATGTACTTTTGACTACCTTTATAGAACTTTAAAATTTTAAATATACTAACAAAATTGCTGGTTCTGGGAATTCCTCAGATGAGCTCCAGATTCAGTGGAATAATTTCTTATTTACTCAAAAGTTGAAAATTAGAGAAATTTTTAATGGTAAAGTTACTTTTGTTATGGGTGATTTTTGCAATTGAGCATTATTTTCCACTGTATATACATCGTTTGGAAGTTCTCATCAAATGTTTTAATTATAACAAATAGCATGAAATTTCCCCTTAAAGAAAATCAGGAATTATTTGCAATAAAAAGTGATTTTTGAATATAGATTACTTTTTTCCTCCCATTTTAATATATACATATATGTGATACATGTTTATATTAAACTTGAGTATTTTGTGCACATAGATTGCTTTTTAAAAATTAAAATGGAATACAGTTTTGAATTCTGTTTGAATTTGAGATTTTCAAAATTTATAAACCATTTCTTTCTCTTCGTCAGCACTTGGCATATGATTAAATATCTGCTGAATAAATAAAGGAATTCGTCTGTTGTTGTAAATGTACAGACGTACATGTGAATGCTGGGACTGAAACATCTATGTCTTTATAAATATATTTAGTAGGAGTGAGGACTGGAGGCAAAATTCAAATCTCAAAAATGCTTGCCCAATCCTAGCTGTGGAGTAAGCCTAGACTGAGAATCTTCACCAAAGTCTCCAGAGATATTAGTTTGAGTACTTGTAAAAATATTCTGACAGAATTTGGTTAAACAGTAATAGCAAGAAGATGGGAACAGATGCCAACAAACCATTGGCAATTGCTCCTAGTGTATAATTTCATGCTCAGCAGTGAGGGCTGCAACTATAAACAAGTCTTTTAAAAATAATTTTCAAAAGCAAAAGCTAGCCTTTTAAAGAAACCGAGAATACACATTTAAGAAAAAATGAAAATATCAGCTTTCCTAATATTTTGTCATTGGGTATGGACTGTGACATAAAATTCTGGTAATAGTATAGAGGTAGTAAAATATGACCCTGCTGGTTGCTGACAGTGGCTATGTCATATTGGAGTAAAAAGAAGACACAAAATCAATTTGAAGGCGTGTGAACAAGCAAAGAGTAACACCAACCCTCCCCCAAAAACCTATAGAAAAAATAATCAAGGACACTCCATAGTCATGTCTGGAAGAATACAGTGAGAAGGCCACTCTGCTACCATGAAATGGCTAATATGAGGCAATATTGTTTCTTTAATATTGACATGGTCTTGTTCTGCTTTAATCTTCTCACCTCTGGGAAAAAGTTGCTAAGGTATCTGGATCTGGTCACCATACTGACTGTTTCCAGGCAGTGTCTAATCCAAAAATGTCTCCCACACCCCTCATTCTTTAGAGGCTCTCTCTATTGTCGTCTTGAGATGCCCCACAATCTCTCTGGAGCACCTTTTTCTTTACTGCAACGAGCTAAGTAGTTTTAATTTTTTTTTTTTTGCAGAATTTGAATGAAATTGTTTCATAATATGTAAATGCGGAAAAATTAGTAAATCAAAAAATGTAAGGCTGTTAAGGAAGAAGCACACAATTGTTAAACATACAGAGATACTTGATGGTCTATCCATATTCCTAACAGTTTACACTGATAATTTTCTCAAGTTTATTATGAATTTTATCTTCAAATTGGAAAATTGGGGCACTCATGTTTATACATTATGATTCACATTTATTCAACCTTCCTTTGTCTAATATTTTCCCTTCAGTTGTAAAGCAAACGTAGGTTTAAAAAACAAAATGATACTGCTCAGATGTTAATAAACCACAATATACCTGTAATATGTTCATGTCATGGTGTTCATCCAAAGGGTTCGTTTAAAAGGACAATTCGTGTGTGCCATCTCTGCTGATTTTCAATGTTTGAAGAATATTGTACCAGAGGAAGGAGATCATACACATGACACATAACTTAAAAAATCCAAGAACTGTTGTAGTCATAATAATATTTAATTGGGTAACATTTTGACCAAGAGAACATTAACTCCAGATATTGTTATCATCATAATGATATTCAATTGAGCCTGCTCTAGGCCATACACAAATCTTTAGACACACATCTGTTGTAATATATTAAAGATTGTAAGGCCAAAATAATTCCTTAGGGAGCTCTTGGAAATGTTAAGATGTAGATGTTGGCAGTGGAGCAAACTTGTTGGGATAAAAAAAAAAACACAGCTTAATCTAGTTAATTAACAATTAAACAGCTGGGAAAATGAAACATCCCTGGTTGTGTTGACTGTAATTGAAAATGACTAATGATGTTGTCATTTTGCAGCTGATATCTGAGAAAATGATGCCTGGTTGATTATAATTGTCCTCTTGACCATTTTTATCCAACAATTATATTGTGTTAAAGTTTGAGATGGAATTCTTTGGCCAAATACGTAAGAGTTCTTACACCTTACTTTAACTGTTGCATTTAAAGATAATTCAAAAACTAATATATAGTATAAGGTACATGTAAGCAAGATTTCTTTTGCTAATGTAAAAGCTAACAAATCCAATCAGCTGGCTTCATTTGGCCTCTTTAGCAAGTAACTCAGATATTTAAAATTCATTGAGCTCTCATTTCTAATATATGGCGGACAGTCTAAGCATTTCAAAGACCTATACAAATTTAATAATGTAAAAAGAGTTAAAAATAAGTACAGGTAGAAGAAAATGGCACCTACATGCTTAAGTACTAGAAAGTTAAAAAATACAATATTAAGAACCAAATAACAAGTGATTTATCTCTTTTGTAGTTATTGTGTTTACTGTCCGTGATAACAGTTTTTTTGTTGCTTTTCACTGCTAAATTGGGTCTGTTGAGTGCCTTGTTATTACTCAGGGGGAAAAGCAACATAGTAAAATTGATCCCATCAATGACATTATCAAAAAATGTTATTACCAATAACATAACATGAGCAACTTTTTAAACAATTTATCTAACTTAAGCAATCAATTTTCAACAATCTCTGAAGACAAAAATAATACACAGATGAAATGAACTGAAAGTATGTGTTGTGTAGTGTGTGTGTGTGTGTGTGTGTGTGTGTGTGTGTGTGTTGGGGGAGTGAAGAGAGAAAAGCAAAATAAAGATATTCCTTCAATCAAACTATCTTAAGATTCAAGTAATTTTGCGTGAGATATCTAGTACTGCATTTATGTTATTAGCAGAACAGACTCATATTTTTGATCTTTCACAAGAAAATAAGGAAGAACATTGATTGGAGAAGGATAAACAAATCAACAACAACAACAAAAAAAAACGTTACTGTTGAAAGTTCAAGAAATCTAAGGAAGTTGAATCAAAGACAAGAATTAAAGAAAAGGAAAGAAGCCATACGGGGCGAGCTCAGCTCTCAGTCACCGCTTGGGAGGTGGACACAGGACTGAACAGACTGTGTCTGATTTGCAATGTGGCGGTGCCAACACAGTCAATTTCCTAAGAAACAGAAGCACTGTCTGATGCGTCCTGAATTAGAATGTCTGAAAGCAGTTGACATCCTAATTACCCCTTAAAATACTGGATCTTACACACATCATGGGATATTCTCACTTTCTTTCTTTAAGAATATCACTTTCTTCTTCATAATTGCTACAGTCCTCTCACGCCAATGCACTGCAGGCTGCTCAGATGTTTCCCTTCTCTTAAGAGATGAGAACGCTGAGTTACAGCAAAGAGGTGTATTCAAAACAGCACGCTGCAAAAAGTGTTGATATATGGACTCAATGTCAAAAAAAAGGCTTTGCACATGTACTATTAGAGCAATGGAACACCTTTAGAAAACAAAGCTTGTGGTCTACGCAGAGGTTTCTAGAGTTCTTACAACTTTCAGTCTTTGTTGTGGACTCTGAGGCCACTTCTCTGAGCCTCTAGTGTTTCAGGCTATGAAAAGTCCAGGCTAATCTTTAGTTGCTTCTCAGGTAATGGTACATGTTAAAACTTGTGGGGCTGGGGATGTGGCCCAGTGGCAGAGCACTTGCCTCGCAAGCATGAAGCCCTGGGTTCCACCCTCAGGAACAGACAATAAAAGAAAGAGAGTTATTTTTCCACATCTCCCAAATTAATCTTGCCCTTTTGCTGCTATTAACTTGAAATGTTGATTCTTCCCCAAACTCAAGGGAGACGTAGACCAAGAATGAGTTTTCAGTGAGTTCTGCATCTCCCAAATGAGCTGAAGCAGGGGAAATAGAAAGAGGGGAAAAACCACTGACTGTTTTGTTTTTAAGGGATGTCAAAGAGAAAGGTACTTATACTTCCTTGTGCTTTGTTTTATTTTAGAAAGACTGTTCTTCTTTTAAATCACTAATGTAATAGCTGAAGTAGATACACTCAGCCTGAAAGTTTCCAGCTCTGATCTCAAAGACGTCAGGAGTTGAGAGTGTGACTGGGGTGTGATGAACAGCAATTACTTGTGCCGTTTTCCATTTAGTGAAAGCAAAATTTGTCTCTATTGTCAATTAAGACCTTTCCCTCTGTTTTTATAACGGTGCAAACTAAAGTCACGTGCGTACATATTTGGACACATTTGTGCACGCCTGTAATCTATTATAATTTATCCTAAACCCTAGCTCGTTATCATGACTGTACAGTGTTAAGTTTTTGAGGATGAACCAAGATCACTTAGAATAGACTGTTTGTCCATTTCATAACTGCTACAAGGACAGTCACTCTAGTAACCACTCTGGGGACTTGCTTTCTTCAAAGTATCAATAGACGGTGGGGTGGGTAGGGGAAGGGCCAAAAGGAGAGAGAGGAAGGTCTTGTGACCTTGCCAAGATATGTACGTGCACAAAATTCTCAAGATCAATGTAAAGTTCAAATTTTGCATATATATGTATCAATAAAATGGGGGAAATTAAAAAAATAAAGTATCCATAGAAACCTTGAAATTTTCTGCAGACTATCTCTTACTCTCCAATTTAAATATTGAACACATCACTACTTTACAAAAAAAATGATCTTATGGCGCTTCAACCTGGATGCAAGCTAGTTTTCTGAGTTTTAAGAGTGGAGACAAATGTATTTTTGAATAAGTGTATCTTGCAGATTGACTTGTGCCTTTCAACACCTGGTATTGAGGTATTATATTCAGGCCCAAACTTCAAATTTACCTAAGCTGAAGTTCTTTGCAAACTATAGGAAAAACAAACAATTTTATAGAAATGAAGCTTGGCCATGCACAAGAAAAACTAAGTGGTGACCTTAGAGCCAGCATCTAAGTCATGGTAATGTTGTTTGCAAGGACAAACTGGTTCTGTATAATGAGGTTATTGACCTGCACTGTTTTAGAGCAGTTTTAAACATGAGGGTGAGCCTCACTAAATCTCAGCCGGCAACATTAGCTGAGGAACCAAGACTGATCGATAAACAGCCACCATTACAGGCTCTTGGGAACCTTCATCATAATGGGAGCCACTGTAATTTCGGTCAGGTACAGGGACTAAGGTAACCTATACCTACCATCTATTTATCACTGTACTCTCATTTACAAATGGAATCCATTGATTAGCTGTTTTTCGAAAGCTGGCCTGGCTCTCAATCATTCTTCATGTAATGGCCTAGGAATAAATGTGCTCTAGACTTCAAAATGTACACAGGGATGGGAGAACACTTTCACCCAGGGACAGCTTCTTACCAAAAAAAGAAGCAATTATACGACATTTCACTAAGAATTCTTGACCTGGTACAGGACTAAAGTCCGAGTGCTGGTTTTCCTCTTTCAGAAGAAAGAGCAACAGAGAAAGGAAAGGTCACGGACCATATTGTGATTCTTTACAGCTGTTGGAGAGAGACAGTATGAGGCACTAGCTTGATTTGAATTAAGCCAAACAATATGAGATGCATCAAGGCTGGTAAGCAAAGCAATAAAGCCCCAAAGAATTTAATCTACCTTGAAGGTGGGACTACTTTTTGTATTGATGCCAGCACACCAGGACAGAAACGACTCCTTTAATGCAATGCCTCGTTAATAGCCTTAAGATCACAATATATAAAAAGGATGTGTTGGTCAAAAAGACAGCTTTGCCTCTGCTATTGCAGCATGGCTGATATTTCCTTACAAGTTATTTCATTGATTATAAATAGACCACGTCAATGGTAAATGTACGGCAGGGGAAGCATAACCCATTATGAGGTAATGGATATTGCCAGAGGTTGCTTCATTACCTTCACTGGCTGAGTGGCTGGTGTTTCCTTGCACAAATGCTGCCCTTTAGACAAAATCCTTTCCACATCCGGTTGTTTAGCTTGAACTGCTACTTCAGTTTCCTGGGGAAAAGAACCCATACAGTGCAGATTAACTTCACAGTTAGCAATAAAATTACTAAATTTAAATATACCCTTGGAGACTCCCCATGTACTGCAGATCAATTTCTGCACAGTATAGGATGGCACAGAATATGTGGTTTCTGGTGCAGAGAAAAGACAGCATCTCTTTGAACCAGGATGAGGTTAAAAAGTCCCAAATCTTCCAGAATTATCAGCATAATACTATTATACAGAAATATAAGCACTTTATTTTTCAAAAAAATGTAATAATGAGAGGTACAATCGATTAGTATGACTTATGCACATATATACTGGTATTAGCTCCAATAATCCCAGTAATCCTAAAGTTTATTTTACTTTCCAAACTTAGTATTTTACAGGATTCTGTTTGAGACTTTGTATATAAATTACCTTTTGAAATGGAAATCAAATAACTCTTTCCACATCACTGTCAAAATTAAGTTTCTTTCCACAGCGTAAACACTTAAGGCCCAGTATCAAAGCTTATTATTTATTAAGCAGTCAAATTAAATAGGCCTTTTGAGGAATGATTATTTTTTTACTGTTTGTTTTTCCTTAGCCTGGAGAAGACTGACGCATGGCAGAAAAAAAAAAATCCCTTTAGATATATGAATATAAAGTGTTTTGTTATTGACTGCTGTCTAGCTCTCCTGAAGACAGAACAAAAGAAACGTGCATAAATTGAACCTGAAGGAAGTGAAGTTAAATATTACAGAAGACTTTTTGGATGGAACACTTGTTAAACACTAGGATAGAGTATCGATTAATCAATGTCAGGCATCAGTCAGGGCCTAGGCAATCTTCCCCAGAGAGTGGCTCCTGATTAACCCATCTCTCTTCCTCCCGCTCCTACCCTGGAGCCTCTCCACAGCGCTGTGAGTACGTGTCTTCATGCCCTTGTCTTCTTTATACAGTGCATTTGGATCTGTTTTCGCTCAGCTCCTAAGGAAAGGAAAACCCTGAACTCACATTGCTACAATCTTATACGGTGCAGTAGAACGTCTTGCAATTTCTGCGTGCTGTGCACACACCCTGGAGACACCAGTTTCAGCAGTCCTTATTATAATGACTACTCGTGAGAGATGGGTACTTTGGTCAAAGGTGTCTGTGACACTAAGAGGAGCCCTGTGTGTTAACAGGTATGCGTGTAAATCCCAGAAAGTAGATACTTTATTCTTCTAGAAATGCTGGCTCATGGTTTCATTGCTTCTCACTGAAAAACATATTATTCTTTCAAAGTGCAGCACCCAGAATGACTTGAAGTCTCCACGAGAGGTAGAAATAGTTCTAAGGTCAGATCAGGAAGGAGACACATCTAGTTTTAGGCCTGAAGTCCTAACAGGTCCCCAAGCACTATCAATTCATCTGTAAATGCTCCATTTCCAAAACGCTTTGGTACAGTGAATGATGACATGATTTCAAAACACTCTAAGAGAGAAAAATAAAATGTTATCCTAAAAGAAAAAAAAAGCCCATCTTTATAAAGTTAAACCTTATTTAAGAAAAAAAGGAATCGTAGTTCCACTATGTCATGAACATGTGTGCTTTATTTACCTCTATTGTAAATTACCAAGGCTAGTCGACATGTGGTATCTAAATTACATATTTAAAATGACATATGTCATATACATTAGAGCTAAGCTAACCGGAAGCACTATCATCACCATTCATATTTTATTGCATATATTTTCCTGAGATAGAGTGCATTATTTACTTTCTTCTAATTACCAGGAACTTTTCTTCCAATTTTAATTCATACTGATAATGTAATACAGTATTATCATTAGCTTCATCATGCCCATAGACTATAAGATTAATGAGTACTGTTTTCTTTCCCGAACCCTGATTCAAACAGATTCCCACTTTGTACATGAGAGAACAAAGCTGGGGTGAGAAGGGGAGTAGTGGTGTGGTAACAGCGATTGGACAACTGTCTCATATCCTGTGGGAAGTAGGGAAAGGTGATACTTATTAAACAGAGCCTCATTTAAAGCTCAAGTTCACAGTGTTTCTACTGGTATCAGCCATGGCACCACATCTTAAAAAAAGCTTACATCATCTAACCCATTTGATCTAATTAATACTGTTTTTCAGCATTAAAAGTTTTCAATTTTTTCAACTCAGTATATTGGACATTATGACATATGTTGACAAAAATGCCCCACCTCTCGGAAAATAAAAGACAATTAAAGTTGGCCAGCAAAGTCATCAGTGTTGTGGACTATGAGTAGGGACTCCAGAGAAATCCTATGGTCAGACTCTGAGATCAGTCACCCAGGGCCAGCAGGAGGATGGCTACTCCCTGAAACAGTAGCCATTCTTGTCCACTGGAATTTTAAAAATGTGATACCAGCCAGGTCTGGAAGAGCCAGCCTATAATCCCAACTTTCTGGGAGGCTGAAGCAGGGGGATTCCATGTATGAGCAACTTAGTGACATTCAGTCTCAAAATCAAAAATTTTAAAATATGAGCTGGTGATACAGTTCCGTATGAGGGATGTAGGCTCGATCCATCCTCAGTGCAGCAGCAGCAGCAGCAACAACAACAAAACAAAAATGATACCAAAGACCATTGTTCCCACTGTCACTCTTTTGTAGTCTTATTTAAACTACTTGTTTATTTTCGCATTCATATCAAATTTTGTGTGTGTGTGTGTGTGTGTGTGTGTGCATGTGTATTTGACCATCAGTCCAGAATTACTATCTATGAGAATGAGTCACATATCTTCCTCGTTTACTCACTAAATCACCCAAAGTGCCTGTCCCATAGTACATGCTAAATCCAAAAATGTAGAATTGGGCAAAAATATATTGTTACCTTTTGAGCCTGTGCCATTTTTAGTTGAGGTGCATATGAATACAGACACTTGTTCATACAAACAATTGAATGTTTTGTGACATAGATAATTTTCATTCAAAATAATTTGTTAGATTTAAACACATAACCTTCTCTTCTGTTGCTGGACTTTTTTTTTTTAAAGAAATTACCCCTATGTGTTATTGATTGATTACAAGACCTAAAAGGCCCATTCTTAAAGTAAAAAAAAAAAAACAGTTATTTTATAATTAAGTTTTTCATTCACTTCTTTTTAGCTGAGTTCCATTTCTTTGGCATTTTCCTTGTCAAAATATTTACATAATTTAATCTTCATCTAGGGAATCAAAAGAAGCCTACAAATACAAACGTTTTAAAGCAAACAAATAACTATTTTACATAACAGAAACAAGGACATGAGACCTCAATATTTTATAATTAGTGCACTTGAAGTATATAATATTTTAAAAATTTTTTTGATTTATATTTACAGAAAAGTAAACCTACAATGCCTGAAAAATCATGTTTCACATAAAAACTTGAAACTTCTCTGAGCACTGAAACCTGACCTGTCCTAGCACAAAAAATTTCAGCCTTCGGAACATTCTACTGCCTTTTTTTTTTTTTTTTCTATACTTGTTCTGTGAGGATGACGCCATTCTTCTCATATTCCCTTAAATTTAAATTTCTGTCCCAAAATATCAATAAACAGCTAATATTTGTTACATGTTGCACTACTCTTTCAAAGTGTTTATGTAGTACAACCTTTTGCAGTGGACACAGATTTCTTATATGCTTTCCAGTTATAATGCTTTTTTTTTTTTTTTTTTGTCATGCTGGGGATTGAACCCAGGACCTTTGCACAGAGCTACATGCTCACTACCCTCCTTTTTTTCTTTTTCTTTTGTTTTTTTTAAGATAGAGTCTCACTGAGCCACTAAGTTGGCCCAACTGGGCTTGACTTTGAATCCTCCTGCCTCAGCCACCAACAGTGCTAGAACAACAGGCCTATGCTACCAGGCCTGACTAAAAATGGTTTGCTTAAAACAGTATTATTGGACGATACCTCCATTCATCATCTATTCAATAGATGTATTAAGTGATGTTGAGAGCTGAGTACACGCCGCACACTAGGATACAGCATTAGGCAAACTGCTAGTCTCCATTCACATACGCAGCTACGTGTATGATATACATATGTATGTACGCACATTATAGCATATAATACACACATTATGTAGAATGAATATCCATGTGTGTGAATTCATAAATACATGTGCATATACACATATGCTTGTACGAAGATGAAACAGTGACAAAGGAGTCGCGCTGGGCTCTATTTGAAATACAGGGAACACAGAAATGTCATTTTTCACCAGGAAACTGAATGAAGTACAGGAGTGGGCCATTTTAACACACTGGAAAAGACTACACAAGGAAGATCGAGCAAGCACAGCGGTGCTCAGTGGGCAAGGCGTTGTACCCAGATTCGCTGAATATGCTACTAACATACCTACAAGATCTTACAGACATTGCAGAAAGCCAATCTGCGTGCTTGTGTGTGTGTGCGCGCGCGCGCGTGTGTGTGTGTGCGCGCGCGTATGATGCAGACTAGGAAATCATTACCTTGTGATATCTGCTCAATACAAATCCTTAGTTGACTCTTGAGATGATATCTCTGGTGACCGATTAGACCAAGGGTTTTAAGGCACAGAGGCTGGCGCTGGAGCACAGCTGAGGAGTTAGTACATGGTGAACAAGCACAAGGCACACCCGTGTGCAGGAGGGCTCATTCTTAAGAGGATGCTGTGGACAGACTGGCAGGAACTGGTAGGGCAAAAGACAATGCTGAGAAACAACAAGATTCTATAGTTTGGGGAATGAGACGAGGGGGACAGGTAGAGAGTTGAGCCTGTATGTGGATACATGTTAATGGGCTGAAAAGGGGTACATGAACTAGGATGCCGGTAACACTGACATGGATGTTCAGACAGCAACTGGAACTGGCTGCTGCACAGCCAACACAGCAATGACTTGCTGTACAGACTTAGGTCACAATTGCAGGAAGCACTATGTGTTGGCTCTCTGGACCCTTAGGCCCCTCTGTGACCATGTGTTCAAGTCACCATGGATCATATTTGCAAGAAATGTGTCTGTACTGCATCTGTACAGACTTTTTTCTTGTCATCACTCTCTGGGCCATACAGTATAACTATTTATATAGCATTTACAGCGTATTAGGCATTATGCATACTCTGGAGAGGATTTAAATTATACAGGAGGATACAGAGAGGTTAATACAAATACTGTACCATTTTGTAAGAAGAATTTGAGCATCTGTGGATTTTGTTACATGCAGGGAGTCCTGGGACCTATCCTCTGTAGACACCATGGAACAACTTGTGTACTCTTGCTTTACGTCACCAAAGTACCCTTGGATTTAGTCTTCTAGTAAGTGAACATTTTAAAGTCACATAATTTATCTTTATAGAATTATTTCTTTTGTCATTACATCTATCACCTACTAGGTACACAAAATATCATTGTTTTCATCTCCTTATTCTTCAGTGAAATAATTCAGAGTTCACATATCTGTATGAGATGCATTCATTATTCTTTAGAAATAGAGCAATGAATGATAGAAATCCTGTTTTGTTTGAAATTCTTTGTGATTACTTTTCCTTGGCACACTTTTGGAGAACTAGGTCTCTGACTACATACGTCTCTGATAAATCACTTTTGAAGTACCGTGCTGAAGATGAATTTCTACAGTTTACCTCACTACATTTATTTTCTGGGTGGATAATTTGTTAAAAAGTGAGGTCAGGTATTTGGGCCAAGATACTGCTTGAAGGGTCAACTCTAGTAAATTCAATTAAATTAACTTAATATATCCTCTTGTATATTTTTCTTAAGTGAGTACAAGGAAGCAGGCCCAGTAGCACAAGCCTGTAATTCCAACACTCTGTAAAGCTGAAGCAGGAGGATCACAAGTTTGTGCCCAGTCTGGAAAACTTAGGGACTTAGCAAGGCCTGTCTCAAAAATCAGACATAAAAATGGGTTTGGAAATGCAATGCAGTGTGAAGGCTCTGTACCACAAAATTAAGTAAATATAGGGAAAATATAAGAAGTTGATAATTACCCTGGGAAAATGGAATGAAATGCAATAAAACAGAAACATTTGGTATTCTTAATAGAAATAAAACTTGATATGGGAAAGCTAGAACACAGAGGAAGAAACAATCTCACAAAGCCATACGTCTATGCAAAGACAAGATAACGCTGCTGAAATTCTTAGCTGTGATGAAAGTGGCAACTAATATCTACGATAAAATTCACCATTGTAATATTAGTGAAATCAAGTTTCTAAATGATTCAAGTACTGTGCTTCTCACACGTTTGTCCTATGAAAAGGATTTTATCTAATTTCTCAGATGCTGAGATTGAGAGGGATTAGGTTGATGGTCTAAAACTATGAAACTTGCAAATGGCAGAGTTGAGATTATATCCAGGAAGCGAGGGTATGTGTTACCAAATTCTCTGTTCTCCTCTGTAATCGGCTTTTTGTACTGGGGGTGAGGTTTGTGTGTGTGCAGACGAGTGTGTACACTTAACATGGCTTCTTGCTAAACTTGGCAGACATGATTCTGAATATCATGGTAATTCTTTCCCCTCTTGTTCAACTCCAATGCATAACATTTTTACAGTGTACAAATGAGACAGAAAATCTTTTCTCTTCCACAGAAAAGGAAATAATTTCTTCTACAGTCATGAAAACGCTCCAAGGGCTCCTCTTTGAGGGTTTATGATTGCCGAATCTCTGATACTCAGGTCAGAGTAAACCTTTTATCTCTCAAATGGCCTTATATCTTTATATGATTTATGATAAGGTAAAGGAGGTCACGACTAAAATGGAAACATGGCTAATTATAGGGGCCAGTTTTTGTAAGTAGAAAGCGATGTTCAACTTCAAAGAATATCCAGACAAGAAAGTCTTCATGGAATTTCAATGGAAAAACAAACTCACTTCTAATAATAGAAGATTTCCATTTAGGTTTTCTTCCCCTGACTTATTTTTAATGTCCCCTGCAATGCAAAACTGTGCACAGGAGTTATGGCCCTTTCCCTACAAGAGTTCTTTCTTTTCATCACCGCGTTGATAATTAGTTACAAACACAATTAAGGTGCATTAATTAGGTAATAGAGAGTCACCATTAATACTCTCTAGGAGAAGTGAATGATCTATTTTTAAATCCTTCCCCTACAGGTTTTTGAAACAGAGTGCATCTAAACATCTTCAGTTTTAGTTTCTTCTTACTAAATAGCTTTGCTAATATCAGACAGTTGATTATCTCCCAAGCAGTGAAGACAAAGTTAATGATCAGAAAAGTCTAAGCAAAACTTTGAGCATGATATTAATAAGCCCAAATAATATATTTTATAAAAATTGATTGAGTGAGCATTATTTTTTTAACCCATAAAATTTATTTCATCTGGGGAGAAATGTATGTATTTGAAAGTTAAGTCTTTACTTTGAGAACTGATTTTAATTCAACATTAAGTTCATTTTGTGCATGTATGTATGTGAAGGTGCATGTTTAATTAGAAATGTGATGTTGAAGATGGTATAAAATTATAAATTTTGTGTTTTGTTTTCTTAGTTTTATTTACTTAAGTATGTTCACTTATTACCAATCTCAGAATATATGAAAATATATGCATATATAACCCCAGATTATATGAACACATGTACAATGAATATATCCCAAACGTACTATAGAGGACAAAACTAACCCTATCTCATGTTTTTATACATGCACTCATTTGTTTGTTTGACAAAAATTTATTAAATGTTTAATGTTACTGTACGAGCTAGAAATTGGCAAACAGGAATACGGACACATATATACATATTGAACGTACAGGGCAATGCATATAACAACCACAAACTGCAGTGTGCAATGATGGGCAGGGTAGAAGCCCATTAGTACTGTGTTTGATGGATAAGAGGGTGAGAACAGCAAGGCTTGAGCGAAGGCTTGGACCAGATACAACTCACACACCCGGTTTACAAGGGATTGAATGGCAGAGAGACTATCCAAGAGAGGGCTAGGGATATGCACAGCAACCGAATGCAACATGGAGACACCATGTGGGAGAATGGGAAGAAATAGTGAAGAAATAAAACACAGAGGTCGGAAGAAAGCAAGACCTTTTCTGCTACCCTCAGTACCTTAATGTGGAAGGCATAAAAGGATTTTTAAAAAGCAGAAGATATTTTGTATTTTAATTGATCTCTTAAAAATGAATATATTGCATACGGTTCTGTGAAAAAAGAAAGGCAAACACATGCTCTATTATTCATATACGGTTTTCCATTTGGGCATACTTATCTGAAAGAGATATTTTGCTGCTCCTGAACAACAAATTCAAGATAAAAATGATGACATTTTATTTGGCAAACATAAGCATCCATTCCCTGAGCATTTTCTTACCTGTTTACAGCGCATGTCTGTCACTTTGCTGCTCTGTCAGCCATTACAATCATTTTTCTGTCTAACATAAGGTAGCCAATGACTGTGATACTGTATGAAGTGCTAAGAAAGTTTTAAAATTTAGACTTTGTAGACAAAATGTGTCCTATCTTAATTTCAATAATGTTAAAACAGAAAATGATTTTCTAAACCATGAAATTGTGGATACTACAATGAAGTTATTAACTTCCTTTTATTCACTCATTTTCTTAATATGGTCACCCTGGCAGTGAATATGCCTTCCTCCTCATTGATTTGGGCTTGACCATGAACTTTAATTTGATCGATGGTCTCAGCAGGACTGACTGTCTGGCAGTTCTGAGCTGGACTTTTAACTGGCAATTCACAAGAGGCCAGTTCCTCTTCGTCTTGTCTTCCACCATGAGGCAATACTATACACTGAAGAATCTGCTCTTTCAGGTTGGGTCCCAGAATGAGAAGACATTTGTATCAGATCCATAGTTTAGAAAAAGAGGGCCTTAACTTGACCTGTCGTGTAGAGCAAAGCTACAGCTGATGTTCAGATACATGGGTGAATAATAATGTTTGTTGTATGTCACTGGAATTTCAGGGTTGCTTGTTACTACACCAAGAGCTGCCAACTACAACAGTGTATCACTCATCAACTAACCAAAAACATATGATCTTCCGGGAGGAAAACATCAAAGTAAGCCTATTAATAAATACACCCCGGTCACCTACATTGACTGGACCATCTCCATGTCCACACACAAACTACTGGCTAAAAAGGGTAGTAAGAAACAATGACACGGAGTCAATATTAGAGCCTGACTTCTCTGGTCTAGATTGTCAGGCAGACCCTGACAAATGAAGGCTGATGAATGGAAAAACATAACACGGTGTGACTGAGTTTCTTTCTCTTTTCCCTCATGCTGGGTGACTGTTCTTTTATTTATCTACAATTAGGTTCACTAGACCGTGGTAACAAGGCTCTCTTTCACTGCACCTGTGTGCTGTCCAGGACGTGCCAGGATGATTGACAAAGAATGACAGGTTCTCTCTTTCCATTCTAGGCTAACCAAGGGCAGCCCACCAAAGAGAGGCCTTTATTTTCTGATGTAGATATTTATGGATTTCAAAAATGATCTGTCCAAATATACAAAGTATAATGCAGTATTGATTTTTAAAGTGGCAAGTGCTGTGAAACTGAGAACATACCATCTGCCACAAGGCAGACCTGAGAATGTTCAAGGCCTACAAGAGAGAGGACATGGGATCATCACAAGCAAGGAGAATGGTGGCATTATCATGGGAGCTTCAAAATCATTTTGTGATAGAATTCTTTCCATTTAATATGCGTCCTATGCTCTAAACTCTCCTTTTGGATGCGAGGTATGAAACTGTGAGCAAAACAAATGAATTTATTGTATCTCCATTGAGCACACATTTTAACAGGATTACGTAGAGTAGAAGACATATTATATTGTATCAGACAGTAAAACGTGCTGAAAAGAAAAAAATAAAGTATTGGAAGTGGACACAAGATGTACCTGTCAGGTAAGGGGACCCCAGCTTTGGGTACCTCCAGGGAGACGTCATAGAGAAGATGAAGTTTGAATAAAGATCTGGTGGTAGGGCGGGAATAAATCTAGCAGGTATCTCAGGGAAAAATAACCATGAAGAGGAGACAGTGATTGCAAAGGCCCTGAGGTAAGAGTGTATCTGACATTTTCAACAGAAAAATAAAGAACCCAGGATGAGTGGAGTCTATCTAGCAAGTAGGGGAGAGCAGCAGGAACTGTGGTATGGCAGACTGGGCAGAAGGGGGTCCTGCAGGTCCCCTCTGAGAATTTCAGCTGCTGTTCCGAGATTCTCAACAACAAGAGGGTCTTCAGGAGAGGGATGCAATCTGATTTAGAATTGAATAGATCATTCTATCTCCGGTGACTACACTTAGGGAAGAAATAGCAGATATGAACAGGTTTCTCAGTGGGATAAAACTGCATTGCTTAGAGAGAAGTATGTGGAAAACTGAAGTCCTTATCTTGAAAACTTTCATACATATTGTTTTTAAATGAAGGCTATGTTCTGATTTGGTTTAACAGTAATGTAGAGCATTGCTTACAAGAGCATTCTTTTTAACTGGTGCTTGTCAAGTCTCTCTGCCTTCCTAATCTTTATTAATGAACCAGTAATCTAGGTTGCAATTCTGCTGTTAACTGAGTATTTGCAGTAGAGACCTTCTGGCCTGCAAAGCCTCAAATATAGACTAAAAAAAATTGCTGTTTATTTTTTAGAAAAAAATTGGCCAGCTACTGATGTAGAGAAATGACTTGAAAATGTACAGTAATGCCTTGTTGTTATAAAAACGTTTAAGTATGTTAGTCTTTCCACAATGCAAATGTACATAAAGATATTACATTGCAAATCACGCATATGTAGTTATTATGTGCCAATTAAAATTACATTTCAACATTATATGGGTGGGTATTTTTAATGATCGAACATTAGAAACATTTTTCCTTGTATCTCCTTGTACAGATTCATAAAACAATTTATAACTGTATACGAGAGTAGGGAGCAGCAAACAGCTCCTGCAAAAGACCACATGGAAAATATTTCTGACCTTGAGAGTTGTACGTTTCCTGTCATATCAACATAGCTGCAAGTATCTAGAGATAGTGCCAGGGCAGACGAGTGTGTTCCAGCAGTATTTTACTTACAAAAACAGAAAGAAGGCTGAATGTGGCCCTCAGATAATAGTCTACAGACTCCTACTGTTTGAAAATTTGTGTGGCTGAAAATAACTCAACAAGGAATAAAAACATGCAAGTTCTAGGTTTTCTAATCCATGAGTTGGGCCAAGTCACTTAACTACTCTGGGTTTTAGTGTTAATTATAAAATGAATGAAAGATAGATTTTATTGTGAGTAAAGTGTTAACAATATGCTTTGTCCTTCTTCACGAACATTTGACCTATGATTAACTTTATAGCGGCATTCTCCCTGGAAAACTGATAAAGTTGAAATATGGCGTGTTTGTACACAACACCAGTTTTAAAAAATGACCTTGATTGGTAAATTACATCTTGCTCAGGTATTTTATGGTGTGATATGTGAAGTACGAAAGCCCAATAGAAAACCATAGTTTTGGTGGTTTCCCAAGTCCAGCAACTCGTCACTGAGCATGTCCTTATTGTGCAACTTGGAAATTCAAACGAAAATACTTTGGGTCCTGGGGTATATGAAGCTTCAAGGCCAAAATGACACTATGTTTCTAAGTGAGTCTCCTTCCTTTGCAATTTAGTTCCTATCTGAGAGATAGCGGGTGACACAAAATAATTAGCTCTTGGATGATTGTGGATTCTGTGCAAATACTGTTCATTAAAGTCCCACTGAAGGGGCTGGAGGAACAGCACAATTGTTAGAGCACTTGCATACCAAGTGCAAGCCCCTGAATTCAATTCCGTTGAACCTCATAAATTGGGTGTGTTGGTGCTTGACTGTAATCCCAGCGCTTGGGGACCTGAGGCAGGATTGTTTTGAGTTCAAATCCAGCCTAGATTACATAGTGAGTTCAGGACCAGCCTGAAGTACAGAATTGACCCTGTCTCAATCAAATTGAATCGAATCAAATGAAATCAAATCAAATCCCACTGAGGGGAGATGTCTGATACTGCCCTTCATTGTAAGTTGTTTTCCAATTTTTTAGTGGATTTGATGCTACACGTGGTCAATGGTAACTTCATCCAGTTGCATCTAAGAAAAGATGACTTCTTGGAGAGTTTGAAAATTAATCAATTCTAAAACCTCACATTTATTTCTTCCTATTAATTGTTCTGAAATTGGGAAACACTTTATAAATGATACTGTGTCATAATCTAATGGGTAGCACTTTTTTTTGATTAAAGACAAATGAAACACTGATGCATTTCCAATCAGTGATGACTTAGAAACAATAAAATATGATATGTGACAAGGCTCTTCATAGGTCAGTATCAAGTGATTTAGGATATGCAGAGGTAATATTAACAACTACCATTTATTGAAAATTTACTAAGTGCAAACATTCTGCTATGCACTTAACATAAATCTTTCAATTAATCACTCAATCTTCATCAAAGAGTCTTCATCAGGCATTACTGTCATCTTTCAGAATAAAAGAACTCCAAATCACACAAATTTAGAACAACTGGTGGATCCGAGACTTGAACTCTGGTCAGATGCAAATTCTGCACAAACATCATACTATAGATTCTTTGAATTTATTTAAATACAGTATCAATATACAATTGGATTTTATAGGATGAATCCCAGGGATTAGAATGTGAACACTTCTGGCTAGCAAGTAAATTTACTTTAAATTATAATTTCTCAATCTCCAACCTTTGGTCATTTTGGACTAGACTTTGCTTTCTTCCAGGGGGCTGCCCTGCATACTGTAGGATGCTGTGTGGCATGCTTGGTCACCTTTAACAAGATGCTATGTGTGATAAACAGGAATTGTCTAATTTCCCTCGGAAGATAAAACCATATTGGTTGAGAATCACTGCACTACTGAATGCATGAATGACCAATTAAAGAATGTCTGTTCACGGTCTACATTTCTGTGTGACTTAAGAATTTTTCCTTTCCCTTTTCTTAAACACAGCATTGCCATTGATCTTTCAAACGTTGTACTAAGCATGTCATGATTCAATATTGATTTGAATATGGTTCTAATGAATTTTAACCATAATTACCTTCTTCCAATCTCTAGCTAAATTTCTCTTCCCTCATCTATCCCAAAGGGATTATGAAACACAATGGATGCTATAGAGTGGTACAAAGAAAGAAATGTTGACATATCTCAACCATGGCCTGAAATGTTTGCATCATTTTAAGCCAATATAGCACATGACTATGTTCTCATAATATAGTAATTAGATATAGTTCTTGAAGTTTTGCTGAGAATATTCATTAAAAGCATTGCTATTATCAAACACCAGAACTCTCTCCTTAAACACTAAGCATAATTAGGGTAATTTCCACTAAAAGTAAAGAAGGAAGAAATTTAGTCCAGAAATTTAATACACTTCAAATAAAATTAAAGTAAAAATATAGTCATTTTATAAAACAACTCTTTCTAAATTCTTTCTTAACTTGTAAATTCAAGCCATCAAATGGCCTCTTGAACTACACTACAATCATGACAAAATTAAACAAAACCCCCTAAGTCTTCTCTTCTAAATAGCGTTTTCTTAAAAATGTACAGAGAACATAGAAATATAAGTTTTTTATATCAAGGAAAAGAATATATGACAGAATAAATTCTCTCCTTTTTCACTCAAGATATAAATCTTCATCTTGAATAACAGGTCTTTATCTAACCTCCAAGGCTTAAATAGTACACTAGCAATTCTTACGATTTCTATGTCTTCAGCTAAAATACCATCTTTGGGATTGCTGAACATTTTCGATATGGAATTGTGGACCTGTATTTTATGTGCATATAATCCAGAGTTTTATAGTATCTACAATAAACACTGAACTAATTAATCAGTAAGAGAAAGTAAATAATTCAATGGAAAATGGGGATAAGAATATAAAGTTAAATCATAAAGAAAAATCTAAGTGCTCCAAAAATACGAAATAGAAAAATCTGTTCAGCTAAAGATATGGAAATAAAAATAATTAATGTCAGTTCCTGCTGCTAGTGTGAAAGCAACATGCAATACACAAATAAAATGTGAATATTCTAATGTGTCAACAATTGAAGAATGCTTCAAAGAATGTTCTTTTAGCATTGTTTACATTAGTGACAATGTAGTGGTTTGGATCTACAGCATCCCCCAAAAGCCTCATGTTCACAACTCTTAAAACGAAAAGCAAAATGAAACGGAGGGTAGGGCAGGGAGGGAGAGTGGGAGGGGTGGGTAGGGGAAGGGACAAAAGGAAAGCGGGAAAGTCCTTGTCACCTGGACAAGATATGTAGGTGCACAAAATGCTAAACTTCATTGTAAACCTTAAATTTTGCACTTATACATATCGATAAAACGGGGGGGGGGGAGGAGCCTCATGTTTCTATGGATCCTGTGTATTGGTTGGGAGGTAGGCCTGGCTGGAAGGCATGGATGTTTGGGGCTTGACCTGGAGGAGCCTATGATGGTTCCACCTTCTTCAGTGACTTGTATCAGTTCTGCTCTACTGCCCTGAGGACCTCTGCTTCCGGAGCACCAGCTCTAGCTGTGGCCTTACCATGTGATTCCACAATTTTCTAGGTGCCCATCTGTGAATGGACTGTGACTTTCTGAAACTGTACCAAAATAAATCTTTCCTCCCTAAAGTTGTGGATGTTGGCACTTCAGTCACAGTGACTTAAAAGTAATTAAGACAGAAATACTTAAAACAACCTAAGTAATCATTCACAATCTAATTGTTTCATTCTCATTAAAATTGAAATGGCTTTCTCTATTCTAAAGCATTTCAAACCTTGTTTGCACTTTTATTGTGTCCAAAATTCCACTTGATCTAGTTATAAAGAAAGATGATGTCCCTAAAGAATTCATTGACAATGTTAAAGAAAACAAAATAACAGTGCCGTCCTTTCCAAATCCAACTTCAGTGATAATGGTATACGCAGTATAATGTCCAAACGACATGTGTGTAGTCAGGGATAAAATATAGTAGTGTATGTATGTGAGTGATGTGTGCATAATTTTGTATTTCTGTTATCTCTGCAATTATGTAAATCACTGATACTTATTACTATGCTAACACTAGAAGATACGCTTAATGAAGTTTGGCACGAATTATTAATTTCAAGTTTCTTACTACCTATTTCATCAGGTAATTTAAAAGACAGAGATGCCTATCTAGCTGTAATTTCTCTACATGTTATTTACAAAAGTTTCCATAAAATAATCTTGAAAATTACAAGTAGGCCCACATGGCTTTCTCATTCGTCAACAAGTAAACTCTTAGTCGGATCCTACATATGCTTGTGTTTCCACGTTTTACCTGAGTGCTTAACAGAGTTATTAATTTCAAGAACATCAATCTTATTTTAATAACTAGCATGTTAAATAATCAATTGTTACTAAAATGCATTTTGAAATATTTAACCTTCAAATTAAAACTCTTATTAAAATAGCCCAAGTTAAATAATTATGGCTGCTCTTATTAAGTATGTACCTTTTGCCTTCTTGCAGTCAGTAACTGCTAAATTCATTATGTCCACAGGAAGCACTAAAATGTTCAGAAGGTAGAAACCTTTGCTTCAGGTGCATTAAATATGTAGACGCTACTGCTCTAATATATACTGTTTTGGAATCACAGAACAAACTAAATGTATTTACAGTAGGTAATCATTTAGGAAGTTGACTTACTGCTATAGCATTGCTTTTTCAAAATATATATTAGATATATACTGAAGTGCATTATCCTATGTGATATGGATATCTCCATATATAATATACGATATGTAAAACATAATATATCCTATATATATATTTCTGGTATGTGAATACTTGAGTCTACTCACACTAATCTTAATAGGAATAGTCAAAAAAAGAGCCAGGAAGAGGGATAGAAAGTATGAATATGAAAACAACAGGTATGGACAACTAAGTATATGGAATACAAAGACTATTTAAAGTCAAATACAGTTGTCAAAAATAACAGCAGCAGCATCAACTAATTTTACCTATGAAATGCTAGGGTCACTTACATAATAGAATTGAATTTGTGAATTAGAATCATAATATGCTCTTCAATGACATAGAAATTAAGGTAACAAGTCAAGTCTCAGGGTACAGATGGTATATCCAAGAGGTAACTTCACCATAATATTTCTAAGTAGCACACTGAATGCAAAAAGTTTCCTTATATCTTCACTGGAAAAAATTGTGATGATATGGTATATTTTTATATTAACACAAGTTTCTTCTGAATTTCAATACATAAAGTATTCCTCAAAATCTTCCTTGAAATGCTATGTTTCCTTAAACATTTTCATCTTTAATTTTCTCCTATCATTTTTACAGTTTTTTAGAACCTGTAATATGAATTGACATTTAATTGGGCATTAGTTCTTTAGATGGCAACTGAATAGCAAAATAATTTTATTTACAAAAGCATTTCTTACAGTGCTTAGCGTTAAATATTATTATACGTATGTCTTTTTCTCCATTTGAGAAAATTAAATCACAGAGGTTAGGACCATAACTTCTGTTGCTTTTGTTTTTCTCACAGCGCATGAATATTCTACCTGTAAACATTAAATCCAAACTCCCACCACCACCACCAAATAAAAATGTAACGAGGGTCTTTATGTTGCTGTAAATTCTTGGCAGACATTCTTACCCATAAAGATAGTCATGCTTGCTTTTAGAGGTGTCATAATTATGTATTTAGAATTTTAAGCGTTCTTCAGTGGAAACTTCCAGATTTAAGAATCTCTCTGGTAACCAATATAGATTAGCGAGCATAGAAATGAATTTTCTGACAAAAATACGAGTTCACAGCCACGAGGTCAACAGAACAAGACACTCAGCCATCGGCCAAAGGGCACTGTTAGAGAGCAAATGGTCAGAGGTAAGTACAAGGACCTGCATGGGGACGTGAGGTCCTATATGTCATGCAATTTTATTTCATGTGACAATTCAGTGGCCATCTTGGAGAGAGGCAGGAGAGTGAGGGAATCGGAAACACCGGCCATTTATCCAAGAGAACCAACGCTTACAAAAAGCCTCGTTAAATGACTGTTTCAATGTGAGGTAATTCTCTCTCACTTCTCAATAAGGGGGAAGTTTGTGGAAATAACTAAACCATAAGTGGAAAAAATGCTTTTGTCTGAATGTGTCTTTGACCCCAAGACATACCCGTATGCATATTTAATATAGATACGACTATTTGCATACTTAAGAATCCATAACAGGGTTTTATAAGTGTGGTTCCTCAGACCGATAGCATTGCTAGAAGTTGCATTTTAACGAGATCCTTAGCTTATACTGCGCACATTAAAGTTTGAGAAGTATGTCTCAAAGTAGCATAAAATAGGCCTGGAAATGCGTAAGTGTTAAACCTCAGAATTATAATTCTTTCCCACACTTAGAGATATAAACATTTATCTTTCAATGATACAGCTTTATGAATAAACAGCTTCACAGATACAGCCTTGAGATAGACCATCAAGAAAGGTGCTAAATCTTTAAGTTATGATTAGAAAAATTGTACTTTGAATATTGCAAATTGCAAGTACACAGTATTTTTGAATGTATATGAAATTTCAGCCTGCTATTTTACACTAACCCTCTCTGCCACCCAGGGCAGCTACTTGTAAGCTCGAAACCTTCCTCATTTAACTGCCATTGTTTCTACCCAGTATTCTGCCTGCCAATCAAAGCCACTCCTTGGGCAATAGGGTTTGTAAACCAGGTGGTTCATTCATCCATTTGAACTGTTTGAAAACTGTTGGAAATGTTCCCATCTTTCTCCTCTACACATATTCAGAAAGTGGCGGCATCCATGCACAGGGCAGAGCTTTCTTCAGCATTCATTTAAAGATAATGATAACATTGCTTCTGATGTTCTCATATAACCTGCTCCAAAGTACCATTCATTCTCTATGTGTACTTCTAATGGAGGAGGAAGACTGCAACGTTAGAAATTAAAATTTTATTATACAGTAAAAGCATGATATCAAAAATATAAAAAAGTTTTAGGGTGGAAAAAGTACATCTTTAAGGTACATCCAGAGTCAAGACAACAACCTAGGACAGGATAGGTCTGCTCTGGGAGAAAATGGAATATTGATGAGGAAAAATAAAAAATGGAGACTTTTATTTCATATCACATTTATTTCTTGTATGTCAAGAGGAATGATATTCTGACTGCAAAGAACAGAACAAACATTAATGAGAAGGAACTAGTGTCCAACATGAGGAGAGAGATTAGAGAGCCCCCAGCTGCTCAGAATTAACTCTCCTGATCTAGATAAATTACATCTTAGGATACTAATAAAACAGACAAGCCAAATGGCAAGCCACTATGGGATGTTCCAGAAAACTGGGAAAGTGCAGTTTTGATTTTCATAAGAAAAAAAAAATAGTTGTGGGAATAAACTTTAAACCTTCCAAATAGTTATTTCAGACTTGGCTAGAAACTGAAATGCAGTCAGAAGCCATAAGTCTTCTTTGGTTAATGGATTTTTAGAGAGTCATAGTTAGTTGACACAGAGCCCTTGGGGAAAAAAAAAAAAACTCTGTTCTAGCCATTATGTATTGTTAAATAGATAGAAAAAGAAAAATAAATATTTACACACTTGGTCTGAATTTTAAAATCTGTAATTATTCTATAATTTATTATCACATTGAACTTCTGTCCAAGATTGTTTGCTCCAAAGGGCAAAGACAATTCATATCCAATTTAAAGGTTAGGTTTTCTTTATTTACAGGTGATAATCTCAAAAGTGGAATCTATTTGCCATAAGAAACAGTCATTAAAACCTTTGTTTATAGAAAATCATGTGTTGATTTCAAGTTGTGAATAGCATTTGTCTCGGTAAGAAAAAGACTCATAACCCAGTGCAGAAAATCGGTAAAGAATTCAACGCACAGCGCACAGAAAATAAAAATGATCCTGAAACATACAAGAAAATATTGATCCTCACAAAAAATGTGGATGAAAATTAAAAAGGCAACGAGATCAAACATTTTTCTTAGAAAATTACAAAGGTTAACGACACGCTGAGTGGGCAAAGTTGCCAGGAGAAAAATGAACTCTTCATACTATTGTTGAGGAAACACTATGAAGAAGGGTTTGGCCACAGATTCTCAAAGGACAAATGCCACGTTGATCAAATGTTCTACTTCTAGGAACTTATCCTATAGATATATTTGCTATATATACAAAGTTGTGCATATTGAAGTAATGTCAGAAATTGAAAATAAACTAAATGTTCATAAATTGGCATCTTGGTTAAATGATGAGGCACATTTTTAGAATGGAATAATCTGCACTTAGAAAAAGGTACTAAAACAGGAAATTATTGTTACTATATATCTTTAAGTGGAAACAAGCACTGTGTGGACATGTTGTTTAGAGAATTTTAACAGATTTTTAAGAGACCAGGATCAGGAATTTTCTATCCTTTTTATCCTTGGAAAATTGCTCAGGAAACTGAAAACTTTGGCAGGCTATGGGAAGAGCAATTAAGCAGCTCAAGGAAAGTGACAAAAAAGAGAATCAATGTCCTGTAATGCTTTTCAATTTTTTAACAGAACAAAATATTATCTATTCAATCAACAATTAAATGATTTACACTTTTAATATGTGATATAGAAAAAATGAATTTATTTCCAACTCTGTAATAGTTAACCCTGTATGGTCTTACTATTAAGACTACTAATTTATTTGCTTTGTGTAAAGATTAAGATTAGAAGCAAAAATATAGATATAAATGCAAAACAATGCAGAATTGTATACTGTTTACTATACCCTACACTATCTTATTCTATTTCATTTCACTATTTAAACAAATTTCACAACTCATTTATGGGTTACCAGCTTCTGATAACCTCATAGACGATGCTGATGCTGCTGGTCCAGTGACTACATGTCCGCAATTGTGATCTAAACAATATCTTAGCTAGTGCGACCACTGGAGTCATTATGCCAACTTTATGGGAATAATACGGGAGTAGGAAATACATGATTGACTTGGGGGCCAGCAAATGAAAGAACACTCACCATAGGTGTGGGTGGCCCTCCCAACAGGTGGAAGCTTGAACTAGACAAACATGAAGGAAGAAGCAAGGTTGTTACAGCTCCTCCTGAGGGAGCTACAGCCTTTGCCATCGTCACTAGACATTGATGTGCCCCTGTCTTCCCTTGGGGCGGTTTCTGTCGCAGATTTGTCTGAGTCTTCAGGTCTTTGCCACTGCCTTTGGATGACTGTCTGCAAGGCGGACTCCCACGAACTGTCCTGTAGTCTACAGCTGGTGTGCTATATCAGGTCTGTACTCTCCCATGTACACGTGCATTCTGGACTCTTCAGACCCATAAGACGTCCAAATAAATTCTCTTTTATTTATATATGATTTCTATTAATTCTGCCTATGAACCCTAACCAATATAGCTAGATTGGATCTTTATTGGCAATTGGTCAGTCAAGTATTTTGTGGTTAGAAACAAGTTTTCTCTGGCGCAGTGTAGACAGAAGGGTATAGTAGTAGGAGACAGAAAAAGCCAAAGTGAAATAGGATAGCCACTGAGTAGGACACTGGGTTCCCTAAAAGCAATTGGACTTACCTGACATGAACTAGAAACCAGGCGCAGACCACAAGACTAGTTTCTGATACTACAGTCAAATGGCGGTGGGTTCGCTAAGAGTTCTCAGTCGGGGTCATGACTAGATCAGGAAATGAGAAACACTGACCCCAGTGTTCAGAAACTTAAGGGGATAAACTTGAGTAAAGGCAGGAGAGGGGTTGACAGCCCTGCAGCTAATTCAACAATAGAAAGCACAAGGGTAGCATGGTGGAAATGTCACCTTGAAGCAGCATGTGTGAAAAATATCTGTAGGTTTTAGACATTAGGAAGTTCCATGTGAGGCACCAGTGATATGTATATGATCAAAATATATGGTGAAAATATTCATTACAGTAGAAAGGGACATTGCCGTTGATTCTTCTTCAGAATACTATCTCTTTTTTGAACACAGCTATCCCATCGTTCCTGTTCCTTTCTGAAGCCATTGTGGAAGTTCTCTTCGGTGAGTGTCTTTAGTTATGCAGCTGTGACTGACTTGATGTGTTGAATCAATTCAAACATTAACCGTTCACGATTGTTCATAAGGAAGAGCCAGGAGTTCACGGTGCCAAATCCAGTGAATAAGACGGACGAGGGCATACAGTACTGTTTTTATGACCCTGCTTTTCTCTTGGATGACACTCGGCACCAGCATTCATCATTTTGTTCACACCTCATAATGACACTTATAAAAAACTTCCAGTACTGTTTCAGAAGGTAGAAGTAACAATGGGATAAATGCATTTGAAGCAAGGGCAGAATATTTTGAGGAGACTGGGTCATTAATTTCAAGCAACTTTTGTAAACATAAATATTCACCATATATTTTGATCACTCCTTATAGGTGTACTACTGGAGTACGAAGCAATGATTAAAGGCACGGGCTGTGGTGACATGAACACGATAGTGTTTTGACAGCTTAACAAATGTCCAGCTGAGGATCAAGCTGTCCTTCCCTTCCCATTCAATGTCTATCTTTCTAAGAGTGGCAATCTCCAGTCTACCGTGTGCTTTCGATGGCACATAAAGATTTGCATAGACACATGTGGCAATGGAACCTTATTTCTCATTTGCAGCTCCTAAAAGAGTTTTGACAGGGTTTTTCCCCAAAGTAGACATGTCATGCCAATTTTTCTCACTTTTTTTTGGCTATCATAGTGCTTTTCTAACTTTACTAAATAGAAGTACATGTCTCTGATCTCCCTTCAGTGATCATTATATCCAAGCCTCCAAGACCTAATTATGCCAAATAAAGGATAATTCAAAATACTGATGACTGAAATTGAATTTTTTCTTTTGTTTTGTCTTTTGAATACTGGAGATAGAATTCTGAATTTGCACATGCTAGGCAAGGGATCCAGCACTGAATTACATCTTTAGCCCCTCAAATCCTGACTTTTTGTATTGGACACAGGGACTTTGTACTGAGCTACATCCTCAGCCTTTAAAAAAATTCTTTTTTTTTTTTGAGACATAGTCTAACTAAGTCACTAAGTTGCCCAGACTGAGTTTGAACTTGTGATGTACAATCCAAGCCTCCCAGAGAGCTGAGATTATTTATGTGTGTGCTCAGCTCCTGAAATCCTTTTCTGAATCAAGGGATCATGAAATATTTACACGCCTATCTTTTTAACACATTCATTTCCAATAAAAATCCACTGGGTATGTTTAATAATTATTTATCAAAATCTAAACATGTTTTTAGGGGTCAACTAGTTATTATTATGGCTATTTGATATTAATAACTATAGGTACAACTCAATCTGAAGGGTTTTAAAAGTGTATACGCTTATATAGAAAATTATTTTTTAAGAACTGAAGGTAAATTCATATATATGACTCTCATGTAGAACTATGATAGAGTGGCTAATAAAAAACCTTAACATAAATATATATTATATTAGAATACAGTTTGGGGAAATGGAATGGAAATATGACATAAAGAAGAAAAAGGCATATTAGAAAACTTCAATTTATTAATAATAAACCTGTTCACGTGTTTTTAAGTAACTAATGATAGATATTATATTGCTATAGTACCTGGATTCCACCTGATATATTAAAAACAAGTAAGGTGATATCTTTTAAATGTCGATATTTATAATATTCCAAGGGAGGAAAAATAAATGTCACCTTTAAAATGTTTAAGGGGATATTCAGTTTTCTAAACTATTTTTAGAGTTTATAATCAGAATGGTCTGAATACCATTTTAATAGAGGTTCTTTTTGGAGTCCTCCTTCTTGGTCTGGCAGAGCAAGGGAAAAACACACTTGCCTCTCCCCCCAATGAGGGAGGGAGCAGCAAAAGTCATAATAATTTCTCTTGGCCAGTTATGGTTTGGACCTACAGTGTTCCCCAAAAGCCTCAGATGTTTGGAAGCAGAGGGATACTTGTGAAACTGTGTGCTATTGGGGGGTGGGGCCTGGCTGGAATGGGGCACCAAGCACAGACAGAGCTTTCATTTGCATGTGATTGACTTGAGGGCCAGCCTGTGAAGGAAAGGCACCCAAGCTAGGTGTGTGGGGCCCAACTGACAACATGAACTGAAAGGAAGGAAGAAGAAACATTGTTACAGCTTCTTCCTGGGAAATCTCTGGCCTTCCCCTTCTTTTCCACACATGTCCTCCTTCCTCGAGTTGGCTTTCTGTCTGTCATTCCAGGAAGAGTTTTTCTCTGACTAGCCTCTGACTTGTGCTTCCAATATTGCCTGCCACTCATAAATGGACTGTGCGAAACCGTCTGAAGTAGTAAATTAAACAAAGCTTTCCTCCCCTAAGGATACTGGGTATTCTATCCCAGAAAAGAATAAGTAACTAAAACAGCCAGTAAAGTGTTAGTCTTATTTGAATTAGCTGTTCCAGGAATTCTCAATTTGAGAATCTCTTTTCATGTTTATAGTCTTTGCCATTTATGGTCATGTTGGGCTGGTGAATGATAAAAATCTCGCGACCATCTGCTATGTTTCTGGGATTTGGGGGGTGGTAGCAACATGCTGTTTCTTTTTGAAAGTGGGGGCATTGTGCAAAACTAGTTTCTCTCCTCAGGGGCTGTTCCCAAAATTCCTCCTACAATAGAATGCTCTGATTCACTATCATTTTTATATGCCTGAGAAAATGTGTTCCCATCTTAGTTTTGTCTTGAGCCAATAGAGTTCCAGGAAAATTGACTTCATTTTTCACTTTAGCCAAAAAAAAAAAAAAAAAAAAAAGGCAAGCTAAAATAGGTGTGTTAAAAACAGTATTACAAAGCTAGTAAATGTCTCACATTCAAATTGAGCCTGTTTTTCTCCACGTTATAAATACTACCTCAACTCAGCAATGGTTTTGGGGGTGGATGGAAGGTAAGATAATGAAAAAAAGCATGTGGATATCCACATGGACTAAAATATGAAATTACGCACAAACTTCAACAACCTTCTAGGCTTTACGATGAATGGGCAGAATTTGCCTTTTTATTCAATAAATTTTACTCATTACTTTTCATAACGCATCCCAATGGCATATTTTATTATCCAATAGAAAACACTGAAACCTTTTTTTTCTAGAAAAGAGTTTTAGATATAGGACAGTAATGTTGTTCCTCTGTTCCCTACCTTCTCCACAGTACTCCTTAAAAATAAAAACGAAATCAAATCAAATGACTTTCTCAGTTTAACTTGGGCTAGTACGAATTTAACTAAAAGGAGAAACTGAGTGGGAATTATTTCATTTCAAACTGAATTATATGACAGATAGTGGCTTGAGAAAACCTCATCTTGTAATGAGCAAACTCCTGACTCGATGTGGGATCGGCTGGTGAGTCTGTCAGGATGCTTTTGAGTCTGAAGATTCTGAGCATACTCTTGAGACTAGTGGCTAGAGTTCGAGGTCTATTTTTGTGTAGTCCATGGGCTGCATGTGGCCCAGAATGTCTTTGAATATAGCCCAACACAACACAAATTCACAAACTTTTTAAAACATGAGACTTTGAGAATTTTTGTAACCCAATTATGTCAGCTGTGTTATGCATTTATATATGAGTCAAGACAATTCCTCTTTATTCAAATGTGCCCAAAATTTGGACACTCATGACAGAACATGGATGATTCTCACTGAAACCACATTTGGTTAAACCTTAGTTCTTTCTTATTTAGAGACTTGTCCTCCTACCCAGATTTTGTCCATACAGATCGCTCTTGGTTTTCCTTTATTGCTTTCATTTTGGTCCTTCATTTCACCCCAGAGAATTCTCACTCTTCTGATGCTTATCTAAGGATTCCTGTGAATTATATGTTCTCCCACTATGGTGCTAGCTCTGCTTGTCTCCTTGTTAGCTTGATTTTAGTAAAGATTATTTGCAATTTAATGGCCTTATTAGGAACCAGAAGCTCTCCCCAGTCTGGCCTCTCTAGGCCCCTGCTTATCACCTTCCTATCACCTCCATTGGCTTCCTCCTTTTTTCACCTTAATAGGAGACTCTTGAATGTCAATATGCCCCCCAGCCCCAGAGTCCCTAAATCCTCATTCACTGTCCACCACTGCCAGACACTTCTCTTCCTACTTTAGTTCCTCAACTCCCTGTAGTCTTTCAAGATTTATGATTCTGCCCTCACAGGGACTCATGAGGGACTAGAGAATATCAACAGCAACTACCAGAGGCTGCAAATGCCAACTGGAAACAAAGTAGATATTTTATCCACTCAGATGGGCTTTGGAGACACCCAGATGGCCCCTACATATGTCCCAACTCAGTCATCCAAGTACCAGCCCACAGCCTCCATATGATTGCGTATCAGGACAAAAGAAAATCTAAGTAGGCCTCACAAATATTGTTGGGGAATTTTAGCTCCTATACCAAGTGGGTAACATCTATTCATACTCATAAATTTTGCTAGTCTGTTACAAAAGGTGGCTACAAAATAGTTCATTGGTATTTACTTGGTTTTCTCAGTAAAAAAGAGTAATTAATGGGGTAAAAAATATAAATGGCATATTTAAGTGAAACACCTAAACACAAAAATGTCAAAGAGAAACAAAGTCGTGTATAAACAATGTCAAGTATGTAGTATATGTTTGGTTAAGGAAACAATTTCTCCAGAAGTAAAATGACTAGTGATTGAGAATTAGAAAGTGAAGACAAAATCTGAATGAATATAAGAAATGGTAGAAGATTTGTGGAACAGGAATTTTTCCATACATAGTCAATGTTTGCTATGTATATATCTGTAAGCTCTTTTTGAAAAAATGAACTTTAGCATTAACAGTATATTGATGAAAACTGAGTTAAATTTTCTTAGTTAAAAATGACAAGCTTTTTTGTATTATTGGTCTGCTTTTTAAAGTAAAATATGTATATTTAAGGAGGACATTATGTTTTATTATATATAGCAGTAACATTAATTAAATTAATTAGCATATCTCTATTAGTCTTTCCATAAGAGATTGTAAAATTTGTTTTACTTTGAAATAACCTATCAAAGAAACACAGATTCAGTCTTATCAGAGTAATCTCACTTGTTTTATGTTGATTTTAGCATTCTGAATTATTTAAGAAAACAAACCTTTCATTTCTGCAAAAGACTGAAGTTTTTACAGTTATGCTGCTGTATATATTTATTTCTAAAATCTTTTGCTATTGTTTCATTTAAGTAGGTAGCCACGCAGTATTCCCCACTGACTCATGATTCTAGCTGGTCAAGTATTCCATCCTGTTAACGTTTTTGACAACCTGAGATATGTTTTTCCCAAGTTAAATCCTAACTGAAATCTTGACAAACTGACTTGGAAACATTTCAAGAGTTTGTTCTTTCATCTTATGAAAAGAAAAACATTTAAGCTAAGCTTACTTGATATGTTGAGTTGCATAAAAATCACCATCAATACTATGGTTTCAATGTATCCTTCAATGTTTATATGTTGAAATTTGATCCCTAAGGTAATACTTTCAAGTGGGGGGAACTTTTGAGAGATGATTAGGCCAGAAGGCTTTGCTCCCAAGGATACTGTTGTTGCAGGAGTGGATCTCGAGAGGGGCTTATTATAACAGTGACTTTCTCACCATACATTTCCTTCTACCATCTTATGGCATAGCAAAATGTTCCTTCCCAGATACCAGGGCTATCTTGGATTTTCCAGCCTCCAGAACCATGAACAAACTCAATCTCTGTTTTCTATAAATAATTCAGGTACTCTTTTACCGGAACAGAAAAAGACTAACATGGCCAAAAAAATAAATTATAGTTTTGTAAGCTGAGAAAACTATTTATCTTTTTATCCCTGCCTGAGCCTCTAAAATTCACTGTTATTGAGTGTACTTATATTTATAACAATTATTTACATAATTTCAAAAAAGATCTGGCCTTGTGACAGGACATAATTGAGAAAATGTATTATACAACCAAGGCTCTGAGCAGAATGCCATGTTTGAAGGCCATATGCATAGAATTAAATATGACCACACAGTTTTAAGAAACTACAATTTTATTTATAGAGCCAATGCTTATAAAGACCTCTAGGTATATAACTGACCTGATACCCAGGCTACAAAATTCCCAGACTTAAAAAGGGTAAGAAGCATCACTTTTTGGAAGATCAGAAAGTTTAAGGTATTTTGAGGACTATAATAATGGAATAATTCAATAAAATTTAGAGGTATGGCAGGTAAGTCTGACGACAAGATTTTCGGCTCGATTTCTTTACCTTGAGAGTTTTAAACACATGTGACATTCCATTTTTAAACCAATTTAGTTTTTTTTTCAATCTCATTTAATAGTTAGAGGTGTAACTGAAGCACAGATAGCTGATAATCTTTAATGTATCTCACTTGTTTTAGAGTTTGGACGTAAGTATGCACCGTCATCGTAATCTACACAATAATCCAACTCATTATTTCCAAAAGTTTCCTTCCACCTCATTTACTACTAGTATTACTAGCAAATTGTGATAATAAAGCTTAAAATAATATCTGTCCTCTAAGCAAATTTCTCAGTGTACAAAAGATTATCATTAACTATAGGTACTATGCTATTCAGTACATATATGTGATTTATTCTTACTGATTCCTTATGAAAACTTCCAGCAAACAAAAAGGACCTCTGTGGTCAATTTCCCTTCTTGCCTCACATCTGTAAATAAAGAGAACAATCTCTTTTAAAGCAAGCATAATCTTATCTTGATTATTTTTATCAAAAGGGGGTGATGGTGTAGATGATTACTATATTTAATCTACTAAAAAATCTATACCACACTCTTACGGGTTATGAGATTATACGATTCTTGTGCTATTCATTTTCTGCCAGCTAGTTTACATTTCCTTTTAAAATGCACGGCTTTGTTACTTGCCTGCAAAACTGGACTGTATTCTCTTGTCATGTTCATATACTGTCAGTCTTCACCTTTTTCCATTCTTCTAGTTTCCGTCAACATCCAATTACAACTCTTCAGATTAATCTTTCCAATTGTTTCCCACCTACATGGCCCGGCATCACTGAGAACAAAAATCTATTTGCTCAGTCCTCATTCAGAGTTTAGTCTAGAATGTAGCTCTCCAGTTACTGCACTATCTAAGGAAGCTCAAAAAGTTAAAGTTGGTTGACTTGCTAAAAAGGAACCCATGGTACCAAATTCTATATGGCCAGCTTTCGTGCCAATAGCTGCTGATGTTCAGCCCTAAGTAAGTTCCTGAAATTTCCACATCACCCATGGTCTGCTCTAGGAAACAGCCATAGCTGGGTAATCTTACCAAAGACTCTCTAATTCATATGCCACCACTAAAAGTATTTGAACTGAAAGCCAAGATATCCAACAGATAGCCAATGCCGTGCTCACTGTGCCATCTAAGACCAGGACAGTCTTTTTAACTGGCTGTCCTCTGGAGGTCATACTGCTTCCACCAATAATCTTTGTTTTTTTTTTTTCTTTCATAGAAATCCTCCTCACAATATGTCTGATTGTTTGTATCATCCAGCAACTATCCTCTTTGACCAAGTATCACAATTGGTTCAACCAGTCTGCCAATAAGAGAAAGCTACCAAAATGAATTAAATGACCTAATTTTCTAATGTGTTCAGTGGAAAACTTGGTTTCCCTAAAACCAAAGGAGAAACAGACAAAGATGGCCTTATCGTTGATGCAGTCTGTGTAAATAAATTTTTGACAGTTTTTTTCCTGGTCTTAGATTTGATTTTCTATTTAAAAGAATATTTAATATGAAAACTCTTCTAGTATGTATACATTTTTTTGTGGTACTGGGGATTGAACAAAGGGCCTTCACGCTGAACGACATTTCCAGCCCTCTCTTTCTCTGTGTGTGTGCATTAATTTTGAGACAGGGCCTTACTGAATTGCTAAGTTGACCAGGCTGTCTTGAATTTGGGATCCACCCATCTCAGCTCCTCACAGTACCAAGATAATGGGCAATGCACCACCATGCCCAGCTAACTGCATTTTTTTCTCTGATTTTTTCTTTTTTTAGGTATAAACGTCTACACTCTGTTCTATACCTCGGGAATGTCTTTCTCAAAGATCCAGGAACCATCTCTTTCAAAAGTGTTCATCATGGAAGTTAATATCCCTCTCCAACAGTCTCTGTGGGAGGGTAGATATTTAACTTCAATAACTACCAATTAGCAACCACAAATGGCCTAATTACAACGGACAATGTTCCCATACCATCCTCCAGTACTTTTCCACTGACTCACCGAGCACTTAAAAGCTCTCTGCCTTTTGTTTCAGCAAAACTGAGTTCAATCTCTTTCCTCTACTGCAAAAGTTTTGAATAAAGTCATTCTTGCCTGTTACACTGTCCAGTATATTTTTTCTTTGACAACAGTCACAATAATGTACATACATGCACTAAAGGCTTTTTTGATCTTTAGTTACTTTAACGGCCAGCCTTTATAAAGCTGTTATTTGTCTGGATTTAACATATATTTCTCATGTGGTAAGGAAGCTCCAGGAGAGTAGCATGTGGTACTTATTATAAACCACAGAACTAAAGTCATTCATGCAGAGAGGAGGAACTCCTCCCCTCAAAAAAACCCTTCCTGTCATCAATAGGAAGTAATCAGTCAGTGAAACTTAATGTAAAACAATGCATTTTCCACCCTTCATATTTTAATAAAAAGTTTGGAAATGAATAGACAGTTCTACATCTGATAAATAGTATACCTCTAGCTCATTATTGAAAGCCTTCATTAAAGATTAAAAACATAAGACCCTTTATAGAAATTCTAAGCTGCTCTCTGGATCTTAGCATTCAATTATCATTTGTGAAATCTGAAATCAACATATTTTATGTCTAAATTGAGAGTACATTTGAAAATCAAAATTCAAAGGCATGCCTTCTAGTGGGCTGACTGATGGGAAAGGGCTGTGATTATGCCTAATTTTCACCCTCTACACCACGGTCTCATTGATTATGTTTCTCAGCTTTCTAAGGTTTCTGTGAGGTGATTTGCAAGACGAATATTGCTATTTGCAGGATTTCCTGAATAGGAATATTTCAGGAGTAAATTGCACAAGCCAAGTAATGTGCAGTCAATTTTCGCTCCAGCATAAACAATGTATTAGAACAGAGCCCTTAAGGCTTTCTTTTAAAATCTGGGCTTCATTACACAGTTAGCTGCATTTCTTCAATAATCATGAGGCGACAAGCAGGCAAAACTGAGGATCACAGAGGGTATGACATGCTTTTCTCCCCCAACAGGTGCTAAGAGTTTGACTCGAGCAATCAAATGACCTGAACGGCAGAGCTGTGCGTCCTGCGCATCAGGGTGGTTACAGCCACCTTAGGCAAGCGACAAAAAATTTCCTGTAAATTTAGAAAATGCAACCAGGACCACAGCTGCCTGTGCATCTATTTTCTTTGCATTAACTCATTCTTGATATTTTTATAAAGGCAGCTTCTCTCTCTGTGTTAAAAACATGGGCATGCTCTCAAAACTGTTTAAAAGCTTTAGTTTTGGGTTTTGGTACTATAAATACAGTATAGAAAAATCCATTTGCCTGCATTTCCTTAATTGAAAAAACTCTTTAATCTCTTTTAAGTAGAGGGCTACAGGAGTCTGTAAAGACTAAACTCCTGTATCTTAAAGCAGAAGAACTCCAAGTAATCTTAATAAATCATTTATTAGAGCGTAGAGAGGGAAGCTAGACAAAAGTAAGTAACTGGGTAGGTTATTAAATTATTTACACAGTCCACCATTCCTGATAACAAGCAGGGATTGGAGAATTATTGAAACATTCATGTTTTATATAAATTGTGTGTGTGTGTGTGTGTGTGTGTGTGTGTGTGTGTGTGTGTGTGTGTGTGATTTTATGGGGTTTTTTTTTGCCTTGGGTATAGCCGTAAGTAGAAGACTGAATGACTATTTTTGAAATCTACATTTCAGAGAAGAAAAACTAAGCCCAGGCAGAGGACTGAAGCCAAGGGATTTCTTTTCTTTTCTTTTCTTTTCTTTTCTCTTTCTTTCTTTGTAAGAAAACAAAAGGTTCTTCTCTCCTCAGTTATGTAGACCAAGTTTTACTAAGCAAATATGATGACACTCTGCTCCCAAGCACAGCAGTGAGAACAGTGCCACGTAGCTTGGACAGGCAATTGATTAACATAGACAAGATTGGTTTTCACTCCACATCAGAGTGACCCATTGGAAGAGACCCACAGGCCATGGATAAATAAAGACCCAAAGTGAGTTTACAGTATTTGAGAACAATTCTTGGTGGCACAGACACAGATTAAAGTTACTTTGGCTGAGACAACAGAATCTATTTGAGTCAGGTGATTATTTTGCATTTTTTCAAAAATATACCATAAATGAAAAAAGCTAGCATTGAATATATATTTTATTATTTCGATGATGAAGTATATTTTAATCAAAGATTATATTTAAATATAAAGAGTTTTTTTAAATTGAGTTACAAAAAGCCCACTTATGGTTGAGGAGAAGGAGTTTATGTTCATTCTTGTTTGCAATATTAAATCAAGGAGTTCAAGAACATACTGGATCTAAGATAATTGTGCATCTGGCTGAGGTTACTTTATATTGGGCCAAGTTATTGTACTTCTTTTTGGGATTTTTTATGGAGTCCCAAAACTTCAGTATTGACGAGATGTAGTTGCACTGGTGAATAGCAGCTAGTGAAATATCTCTGAGGACATTATGTTCTAGCCAAATAGAAAAACTGAATGGATCCTAAAACAGAAGGCTTCTCTCAGTTCATTATGTTCTTCTGCACTATCCAATCTTTCTTCCTTGTGATCATACATGATTCATGCGTACGGTGACTGGACATCAGAAGCTATGAGTTGGTGTCAACATTTGCACTGTATCATTACTCGTCCTGTATTATTTTCTTCAAGTAACTAAATTTCTTACTGAGGAATAGCTACCGTTAATCGTGAGTTTGACTATTCAGCTGAATCTGAGACCATGCTATTTATTGAGCAGACTGAGTTTTGCATTGATAAAATGATGCTTTCCTGTCACACTGTGTCATCTGCTTTTGGAGGATAGCTATTACAATGGTGGATATAAATGTCAGAACAGCACAGGTAAAAGAAATGAAGTGTACTTTGCAAGTCCACACACTCTAGCTGGAGCAAACATGTTTCTCTCTCTCTTATCCTCACTGAAGCATAGCATCCTCAAACTTTATGCATAATAAGTTCGGGTATGATCAACTTTATATAAGAAATCTAGGAGTGTATCTTATACACAATTAAAGCAGGGAAAGAGAAGGGATCATAGTAACAAATAGGATGGCAGCTTTCAAGTGACATGAATTTAACGAATACAATTCTAGTAAATGCTGGAATAAATGAAAAATGTTAGTTGAATAATAATATTATCACTATAATAACAATGGTGGTAATAGAAAAGATTCTGTGCTTGACCCAACTTTAGTCAGATTTTTAAAACTTCTAGGTGTATCTGTGTACTTTCCTTTAAAATATAGTCTTAGCAAAGAACTGTGTTAAAATAATTTAGCAAGGACCTTTCACTTTCTGTACTGGATCAAACTCCATATCTGATCATTCTCCATATCGATTGGACTCCTCACCCTCCAGCATCACTCATCAAGTGACATTTGATCACCTTGGCCTGTCTTCAGGAAGAATCCTGTTAGGCTGGTATATTCTCAACTTACTCCTAATGTTTTAATTCTTTAACAATGACAATGATGGTAATGAATGAGAAACTTGATTCTATGATATTGCTGTTATTTAAAAAACAAACCAACATGTAAAGCAAAAAAAGTCCCTACCTTAATGTCAAATGGTCCTAGTTGATTTGGTTGATTGTAAATTTCCAACTGACTCCTAATTGGGGACAGCCACCGAAGCAGATGATCTAATTGCTTTTCAAGGTGCCCGAGGTCTTTTATGTGAGCCTCAAGTTCTCCTTGTTTTTCAGGTAATGCTTTAGAAACCTGAAAGGAAAAATATTAACGAATGGTAAATCACTGTATCATGGTATAAAAAGGCAAATGGTATTGTCAAAGTGGTTCATCATTAAATGGTATAGAAATGTACTCATCTTGGTATTTTATGAGCATGATCTTATTTACATCTATTATGTGTTCTGATTTAATTAATGTATTAGAAGTTACCCATTAACTCTCCAACAATTCTATACTTTATAGATACCAATGAGTTTACGGAAATTCAAAACACACACACCTACACAAGTGCATACCTGATTCTAACTGGCAAGTGTACAGGAGTGCCTTCTCGATGTTTCTACACACCTACTATGCACGATGCGTGCTGTATATTATATGCCAAACATACTGCCTTTGGAGTTATCAAGAACAAATCAATAAGCCAAGTTACTCAGCATCAATACCAGATATTCAACACAGTCTTCTAAATATCAAATGAGTGATATATACTTAACGAGCACCGTAAAATTAAAACCAGAGCAATGTGTATTTCCTGTTTGCACAGAAATCATTTCTTCTATTGTATAGACTGTAGCTCTCTTGTAAGTGAAACTGGACAAGGAAATCCTTCATGTACAAGGAAAATTGTTAAGATAGTGAGCATTTTGGAAGGCTATTATTTGGGAGCACTACTGTAACCAAGCAAAAGAGAAGCAACTCATTGGGATGGGAGGGAAAAAAAAAGAAAACTTGGGTTACAGTAAAATATAACAGAATGATTATAGATTACATTTATTGAGGGCTTAGTATACACCAAGCATCATGCTGGAAAGTTTCCCAGCTAGTTACTTTTTCCCAGTGACCCTCTGATATGGATGTTTTAATTATCCCAGTTTTATACGCAGATAATGACATTGGAGTTACCAAACAAACAGATTCAGGAAGAAGGACGATATAGTGTCAAACATTGTGAGGTCCAGAATTAGGCTGCTTAGATTTAACTTCCCATTGTAGATCATGCCTAATATTTTAGCCAAGGTTTCATCTCTCAAAACTGTATTCTAACAGGCTGGAAACACTGATGTCTGCATAGTGTTACTCTAAAGATGATATAAATAAATCCACGAACACAGCTTACAGCAATATTCTGCATGAGAATAAAAACAATCGCTTAATATTGGCAATTGTTACTAAAGGTGCAAATGTAATGGAAGAGCCAGAATTAGCAAGAATAAAGCTCAGAATATCAAGGGTTAAAACCATTACCTAGGAATAAAGAATGTAAACTCGTAAGAGCAATTCTTTGTAGTATTATTAATATTATTCTGATAACCTAAATATAAGATTACATTGCAATATGAATAAAATTGTCATCTATTACACAATGTTATGATAACAGGAATAACGATAGAAAACATTTTAAAGGTAAATTGGATAAGCACATCAATATAGTAGTGTGTAATATACTAGATAAGTAAACTGATTTACTAAACAATGGCATATATTTTGAAATAATTGTTTAGATAGCCTTCCCCACTGGCAGCCTAGGAGTAACCTTCGGTTCCCCCAGCGCTGATCCCTAGGAAACCCTAATATTAAGAGGAACAGGGGACGTTGGGTCTGCCTCTGTTGTGGTGAACTGCACAAGTTTTGGATCTTGGGGTCTAAAAATAGTAGAAAAAGTCAATGAGAGACAGAGGTAGGTGGTGACTCCTGCTTCAGGCGACCTGGACACATCTTGACTTTTCAGCCCGGGCAGCCTTTGCCCATATGAGTGAGGGAACACATGAAGCACACAGCTGAGATAGCACGGACTCTTCGTCCACATATAATGAATCATGATGCTGTATCTGATTGGCTTGACTTACATCCTGCTATGAAGCCAAGTAAACACAGTGTTAAATCAATTAGTTCCATTTGCATTTCATGAGTTCAAATCCATAAGTACATCTATGGTGCTGAACTCTGTGTGTGGGTGTGTGCGTGAGGGAGAAGGAGAATGGGGAGCTCTACCATAATGTAATTCTATGCCTGTAATACATAATCTGGTAATGACCTCAGCTTATTTTTCTGGCATTTAAAAGGAGGTAACTAAACATTTTATTTTTATTGGATCATTTTCTACTTGCAAGTACATGTAAAAAGCATTTTTATAGCTTTAACTAACAGCATCTAAGAGCCTCTAGATTCTGGAGCTACTGGAGATAATAGCCTTCATATTTTCCTGAAATCTCTAAAATTGAGCTATGAACTTCTTTTTATCTGATCACAAAACAGTTCATACTTCATTCAGGCTTCAAATGTAAGCACAGGAACCTGCACAACATTTAACTAAGACTGCTAGTTTTCTTCCCATCCATCCAATATATCTTCCCCCGTGGTTATAGAGAAAATAATTCCTAAGAGAAAAGGGCAAAAAGAAGGAGCACTGACTCATATCTGGAATAATTAAAGGATAGCTTATAATGACGTAAGTTTTCACCTTAATTACGTCATTAGGTACGTTTCCTTTGACCTGGTAGCCACCACATGTCATTTACCTACTACTGTTTAATTTGTGATTTATATTGACTGAGCTGTGTCTCCTGGATGAGCAGGGTTCCTACATGGGCTAGACCACCAATAAATACCTGTTGAATTAAAAATAATTTCTAAAATTTAAGATTAACTTATTTTATCGAGCTAGAGTAATCAATGACAAAAATTTTACCCTTAGGTTAATAGAAACATCAGTAAACTAGACTATAAAAATCAGAACTTTCTACATGATTAAAAAGCCACAGGCAAAGTCAAAGGACAAGAGACAAATAAAGGAAAAAAATACTTGTGGCTCATATTTCAGATAAGGAGCTAATTTGCCTAACCCATAAAAGAGATTCTGCAGAATTAATAAGAGAAAGGCCAACAACCCAAAAGAAAATTGGACCAAATGTAAGATAATTTACACAAGAAAATAACAAATGGATTTTAACTACAAGAAAAGAAGCTTAACTGAGTCCATAATGAGAGAAATAAAAATTAGAATTTTATTGCACTGGCAAAAATCCAATTTTAAAATCACACTATGCTTCCAAGCCTGTAGAGAAGTACAGAGACTTTCCCATGGGCGGTGGCATGTGTGTGTTTGTGTGTGTGTGTGTGTCTGCATCCTTTGTGAAAGACAGTTTGGCAATATGTACAAGCGCATGTATCCCTTGCCTTGACTTCCAGGAATTTATTTTGTACTTGATTCTGGGGCTAAGATCAAGGCTTGGGGAACAGGGGTAGATGGTGGAAGGGAGGGGATTTCTTACTGTACTTTTAAACTTCTCATGTACTACTTTTGCAAAGAAAGAATTTGAAAAGGAAAATCACTAGCTTTTCTTACTACAAAATATTGAGACCTTCTGCTTTTTATATTTAATGATGAGTTGTTATTAGTAAAATATACATATCTAAAGCCTTTAGTCAAAACGCTCTTCTTATTTTCCTAAGGAAATGTCACCCGGTTAATGACATTAGTAGTGGTAGAAGACTTCAGAAATTCTAAAGCATAATTTTTTATGCTGTTATACTCCCCTTGAGAAGACTCTCTGGTATTGCTGACTTGTTCTATCCAGACCATGGCAAGAGATAACAAATGTGAGTAATTGATGAAATGAAATCAGAAAAAAATGTTGGCTTCTACATGTTTTTCAATAATTTATATTTCCTACTCCACATTCTTGAAAAATATAAACATTTGACTAGTAAAATGCATAATTTGTTCTAACATTCTTTTTAATTATGATAAAATTGTGCTCCTCATACAACAAGTTCCCTCTGGTGAAAGAAAATAATTAAATACATTCAATTCCCATATAGGATGATTTAGTATCTAACTAAATCATGACCTAATTTCACACAAGATAGCTTTTTATTCATTAATTTTCTGAATGCTAATTTCAAATACATTGAAGTTCTGATATTAAAATAAACATAGGTCTTTATTTTGGAAATAGAAGAAATATACAATATTAAATAATGACTTCACATCTCACAGAAAAGAATATTCTAGAAATCTTAAAATGTTAACTCTAAAAAGGAAATGATAACAGAACAGAAATAAAATGTCCGAGTACGAAAACCCTTTAGAAGGAATTAGAAATAATGCCTAAATGTAATATTATCATGGTTCATCCAGAAAGCCAATGAGAAAAATTAAAACAAATTATAACTAAAAATATTTGCAACATCTATCAGACAAAAGATAATGGTCTACTACATAAAATGATCTTTGAACGAATGAAAAAAGATGGAGGGTCTACTAGAAATCTACACAAATTGACAAAAAAGTAAACAACCAATAAACAGGATAACTCCTAACACTAAGTTATCAATAACACAAATTTTGAAACAGCAATGATATTCCATCATTTGCCCATTATATTGTTTCTGAAAAAGGTAGGTAATCTTATGATATTTGAAGGAACACAAGTTCACATATTTTTTGGGAATGATTTGATAACTTATACCAAAAGGTAAAACTCCTACCTTGAAAACTTCAAATATTACCAAGAAATTAAGGAAAAACTGAATAAATTGCAGGAAAGATTTTTTTACTGTAAAGATACCAATTCTCTTCAAATATGCTATTAAAACATTGCAATCCCAATCAAAATTCCAGCAGTTATTTCTATTGAAAATTGACATGTGCATTCTAAAATTTATATGGAAGTACAAAGAGCCAAGAATATTCAAAAATTCTTGACAAGACATATTTCAAGAGTGTTTGCAACCAGATATCAATGTTTATTGGAATCATATTGTTTGGTATTGATGTGAGCATGAACTGTATGTAGTTACATAACTTAGGATAATGATACCACTTCAGTTAAATGGTAAGAAGATGCACTTTTCAGTAAGTAGTACCAGGGTAAATGAATATTCATTTTAAAAACATGAATCATGACTGTTCCTTTACCATACATGGAAACACACACACACACACACACACACACACACACACACACACACACACACACACACACAGATTGCTTACACCACTCAAAGTAAAAGGTAAAACAATAAAATTTCCAAAAGAAAATGTCAGTGACTGTAGGGTGGTTATTTTTTTAACAAAAATTAGTCATATAAGACAAGATTGACAAATTGAAATTCACTCATCAAGAAACGCTAGTAAGAGAAAAAATCAAGGGCCAGACTGGAACAAGATATTCACAATGTATATGAGGCATGAGTTAAATATAAATTTTTAAATTAAAAATTATTACAGTAAAAGACTCACTGTCATTAATCTCTCAAAACATACTTCATTGCTTCAAACACATTTATCTCATCATTTTTCCACTTATTTTTTTTTTCTTGAGACATGGTCTCGCTCTGTAGCCCAGACTGGTCCTGAACTCACTATGGAGCCCAAGCTGGCCTTGGACTCACAGCAATCGTCCTGTTTCAGCCTCCCAAGTGTTGAGATTACAGGCGTGCACCAACATGCCTGGCTTATGTGGAGCTGGGGAATTGAACTGAGGCACTTAGCGCTTGCGAGGCAAGTGCTTTTACTGCCGAGCCATTCCTCCAGCCCCCATTTTTCCTCTCTGTGAAGCAGTAGTGGATGCCCTCTTTGTGTGACTCTACAAGGTGTGATCAAAAATATAGTGAACCTGGCTGCCAAGTGCTAACAGAATGGCAGACAAGTAAAAACACACGACAGTGTGCTCATTCACTTTATCCAACATATCTGGCACTGTAAGACTTCTGCTTCCTCCCTGAAATAAAAATGAGCATCAAAGATAAATATTTTGAATAGATTCAGGACACTGAGGCAAACATATCATCTCAACTAAATACACGCATGAAAGAAGATTTCCAGAACCGATTCAGAAACTGGCAAGAGTGACAACGTAAGTGTGAAACAAGGAGGAGTAATCGGAAGGGAATAACAGCAATATATCTTTCACTGTAACAATAAAAAAAATCAAACATTCACTGTACTTTATGATCATACTTCGTATATCTAAAAAGAGTCGTACCAAAACTTCTTATCTACAAAAAAGAAACTAAGTTTTTAAAAATAAGCTAAAGATGTGTAAAAACTTGCATAAGACAATACAAAATGGCACTAATCATCTAGGACTGCAAATTAAAATATAATATGATGCCCACTTCACATCCACCAGAAAGGCTAAAAGGGAAAAAGTCAAACACATACATTTCTGATGGGAACAACTGGAATCCCTGCATCCTGCTGGTGAGGATGAATTATCTAACCACACTAGAAAATATTTTTTGAAAGCCAAATGGGTACATATGTGACGCAGTCATTATACTCCCAAGTATATTCAAAATGCACAAAGGGACATGCATATATCATAACAGTATTAGGCATAATAACCCCAATACGAGTCACAACTCATCTTTATTAATGGAGTGGATGAACTGGCATATTCACATACTAGATTAATGTACAGAGAAAAAGTAAACAGACTACAGTATGTTCAACGCTACAGAATGATCTCACAAAAATAATGAATAGGACAAGCCGAACACAAGCGTGCATACTGATGCTTCCATTTCTATCAGTTTCAAATGCAACTAAAACCAGTACAAGTGTCAGAAGTCAGAAGAGGGAATAGCACTGGAAAAGGGACTGGTTGGGAGGGGCTAGTAATTTTGAAGAGAGGGGCTTAAAATGGGCCTGTGAAATAATGTTTTAACTCATTTTATTTATTTATTTATTTATTTATTTATCTATTTTTGTGACATCGTCTTACTTTATAGTCCAGGCTTGCCCTGAACTTATTATATAGTCCAGACTGGCTTCAAACTCAAAGCAATTCTCCTGCATCAGCCTTCCAGGTACAGGCATTTCAAATATGTGTCACTATTCCTGGCTTATTTTTTCAAGTAAAAATAATTAACTAATACATAAAACATAAAAATTATACTTGTTCTAATTCTTGATCTGAGTGAAAGCAGCATAGATATGGGGAATTTGGGGAATTCATAAACTTCTACTATTATGATTGTGTACTTTTTATGTATCTCTCATGGTTAAATTTAAAAGATTACATAAACTATTTCAAAAGCCTAAAGTATTAATTCCTTTAAATTTCAAAATTTTATTTCTATGAATTTTCCTATTGGAATATCACAGATAGAGACATATGACAAGACTGTTCAATTCTGTCATTTATACCGGTGAAAAACTAAAACCAAATTTTCCAAATAGAATTAATTACATTCATATTATGGAATAGACTGTATGCATTTAAGCAGCATGAAAAATATTTTATCATGTCACAAGTATACATGACATAATTATCACTTAAATTAAATTCTATACCATGCACATCACATCTTTTTATGCATATGTACATATAAATATCTATATACAGCCAAGGACTTGAATACACATTTCTCAAAATAAGTCATACAAATGGCTTAATTTCAGTAACCATTGAAAATGCAACTGTAAAACCAATCAGGTATCATTTCATGCCCATTAGAATGACTCTTACCGATGAAGAACGAACGAAAGGAAGGCAGGAAGATTACAAGCACTGGCAAAGGTGTGGGGAAAAGGAAGCCAAGTCACACTGTTGGTGAGAGTGTAATATAGTATAGACATTCTGGGCAACAGCATGGGCGATCCTCAGAAATTAAAATAGAGCCATGATATGGTCCAAGAATCCCAGTATTAGGTAACTATTGAAAGAAAATGAAATCACTATGTCAAAGAGGCATACCCTCTCCCAAGTCCACTGCAATACCATTCACAATAGCTAAGAAGTGAAACACCGAGGCATCCATCAACCAATGAATGGACCGCGAAAACATGGGACACACAAGGGTAGAATATCATTCAGAAAAGAAGAAATGTAACATGTGTGATGAAATGCATGTAGTAGAGATCACCTTGAGTTGTGGTTTGGATCTGGAGTGCCCCCCAAAAGCCTCATGTACCTGTGGATACTGTGCATCATTTGGAGCTGGAACCTGCTGGAAGGGCAGATGCTTGGGGTCCGACCTGCAGAGGGGTGTGCTGGTTTCACCCTTCCTCCCAGACTTGGCTTTGTCCTTCCATACTACGAGGATCTCGGTCTCCCAGAACCTGGCTCTGGTTCTGTCTCTGGCTCAGACCTGCCATGTGATTCCACTATTTTCCATCCAATCCCATGAATGGACTGTGAACTTCTGAAACTGTGAACTAAAGTAAATCTCTATTTCCTTAAGTTTTTTTCTCCCATTTTATTGATTTGTATTAGTGCAAGATTTAAGCTTTACAATGAAGTTGAGCATTTTGTGCACCTACGTATCTTGTCAAGATGACAAAGACTTTCCCACTCTCCTTCTGCCCCTCCCCTTATCCCTCTCATCCCTCCTTCTCCCACCCTACCCCCCTGGCTCACTTTGTTTTTCGTTTTAAGTTTCAGTTGTGATCTGGGTCTCTCATATCAGAGAGACCATTTGATGTTTCACCTTCTGCTTCTGACTCACTTCACTAAGCATGATGTTCTCAAGTTTCTTCCATTTGCCCACAAAGGCCTCCACGCTGTTGGACTTTATAGATGCATAGTATTCCATTGTGTAAAAATACCACAGTTTTCTTAACTTCTTAACGGTGGGTATTCTGTCCCAGCAACCGAAAAGTTACTAAGGCATCATGTTAAGTGAAATGTGAAATAGCTAGGAACAGAAAAGCAAGAGTCACATGGTCTTATGTATAAGTATATATGTACATATATATCTTGTAAATATGTACATATGCATGCACATATATGTGTAAAAGTTTAAAAACATTTAAATGTACGCATGAAAATTTTCTTACGCACACGAACACACACACACATACAAACACACACACAACACAAGTTGATCTCAGAAATTGAGAATACAATAATAGATACCAGACGGTGGAGAGAATGGTGGTACTAGGTTGAGAGAGTTTAATCAGTGGAATAGTTAGGTACGAATAAGCATCACTAGGGGCTGAAGGAGTGGCACAGAGGTTAAGGCACTTTCCTAGCAAGTTCACAGCCCTGAATTTGATTACCCAGCACCGCAAAAGCAAGATGTGTGTTGGTGCACGCCTGTAATAATCCCAGCACTTAGGGGGCTGAAACATGAGGATTGCCATGAGTCCAAGGCCAGCCTGGGCTCCATAGTGAGTTCAGGACTAGCGTCTCACTAGAGTGAGATCCTGTCTCAGAAAAAAAAAAAAAAAAAAAAAAAAGGATAAGAAAAGCAGCTCTAGTGAGGTGTTGCACAATTAAGTGGCTACAGGTAACAAAAATGTACTGTGCACTTCAAAAAGACAGAAGCAAGAAATTTAAATTGTTCATACCATAACAAATGACAGATGAGCTACATATCCTTAAATTGAATCATGACAAAATGCACATGTATCACTAATATATACAATTTTAACACTTTTCTATGTCTGTTAACATCAATTTAAATTAAAAAATACAGACTCTCTCAAAGTGTTTGTGTTCTTAGATATTTTAAATCTCATTCTCAGTTTAGTCTACATGGGAATGTCCAGCATCACTAGACAGACCAGGTGTTTCTCGTCTTCTGATTGATTGAAATATCATCTGAGGAACCCATGAATATGAGCATATGTCCGGTCAGTGTGCTGGACGAAAACTCACACACTCAATTCTTAATATACTTGACAATTACACTGAAGTAATTTGCTGGGACAAAAATACCCGGCATTTACAACTTTAGGGAGGAAAGCAACAATGTTTCTTCTTCCTCCCTTTACTTACATCCAGCTGCAAGCTGGGCCCCCACACCCAGGGTAGGTGACCCTCTCTCACTTTGTGGCCCACTAGTCAACAACACACACCTGAAAACTCTGCCCTGGGCAACCCCTGAATCTCAATAAACTGACACAATCTTTCCAGGTCAAAGCATCTGTATCTTACAGCCAGAACTTACCTCCCAATAACACCATTCCAGTTATCCCACTACATTCAAATATGTTAGGCTTTTAGGAGACACTCTAGATCTAATCCATAGCTCATGGATTCTGGCACTGGAGACAATATGGACAGTAACTAATTATCCATATAACTCATTCAGTGCATTTGCATAGTTATTGTTTTAACAACTGCCCTATATACTGTATAAAATTTATTGTTTGAGTTGATAGAAGTTAATCATTGTACACCTAAGTACTAACATAAACCTCCAATACCAACACCCCTTCACCTCAAAAAAAAGCTAATCGCACACTTTGAATCTTAAATAACATGTTCAATCAACTGAGAATGAAATCTTCCAAAATTTAGTAATATCAGTTAAGTAAAATAAGTAAGTCATTATCATCTCTGAGGAAAAATGCTTGTGCTATGGAATACTAGGAGATTTCATTTTGCTTCATGTATCTTACAATAAACTAAAGCAGTTGAAAAATTAGATTGTGGAAAGACATATTCCCTAGAACAGAGTTCTGTTATTTTTTTAAAAAACTGCTCTATGGTAAAATATCCCTCACTAGGAGGTCATTTAATTTCTTTCCCTTTAGCAACTGAATAAAATGATAATGCATATAAAACCAAAAATATTAAGTATATGCCACCATATGCTTAAAATTATAACTCCATATTCATTTGTACATTGATAAATTATAGATAAATTTTAGGACAGTCTCTTTCCATAGGCATAAACAGTAGGGTGTTACTCTAAAAGTAAGTGTATTTCCTTTTATAAGTATATGCATTTTACTTTCCATGCATATAGCACTATACTTTGTATATTAGTTACATTTGTAAAGGAATATAATAGTGAAATCTCCAGTATCAACTAACACTTCATATCAGTTTTTATTGCAAAAACCCCCACTTCATTACACCTGAATTTTGTTATTGTTAAAAATCTCAATGAATAACATACAATGAGGTAAATGAATTTTGTAGCAACATTTCAAAGACAGTAAACTTGATTCACAAAAAATAGATTTGTAGCTACTGGAGTACTCTGCCCTTATTATCACACTAAACCCATACTGGCTCTTCAAGAAACCTAGGTGTTCATGAGCAGTATTACTGTTCATTAATTTCTTAGTTTTCAGTATAAGCATCTAACTTCATGGTTAAAAAATCCTTAATAAGGCACAGAGTACATGGCAAATATTTTTGACTGTTCACCTTGATTCAAGCCTACCTTACGGTTAGGTAACAAGCCCTGTAACAGCTCCCCGAGGCATTAGACAAGTGAAGTGAATTGGTGAAATTGATTTGCCCCAACTTCAGTAGCTCCCATTCATCTTCTGAAATGGATTTTATAGGGATTTATACCCACCTAACTATTCACCTACCCACATACACTTTACTACCTAATGTGATTTTGATCACATACTGTTTAAACCCTGAGGACAATAAAACCCACAAAGAAGTTAAAATGTGATTTGAAATGGCACACACACACACCACAGTATGTGTTCCTACAAATTAACCTTACATTTTTCTTGCTCTTTGTCAGCTACTTTATTCTCACACTTTTGCATCAAAAATTTTTGTTTTTGCTTAAAGGGACCTTGGCAGCATCTTGGCTGACAGAGACTAAAGATCCTTTGGATTCTTAGGAAACATTATTTTCAATTTCTTTGTTAGTTTTATTTATCGTTTTGTGTGATCAAAACTTAAAGAGGACTAAACTAGGGTCTCTGCAATTTTTACTTGCCAAGCAGGAATCAAAATAAATAATAATACTTAGATATTTAGGTCATTGGGTTTGTACTAAAATTAGCTTTTTAAATAATAGAATTAGAGAACATAACTTACTCATTTTTACTTTTATATAAATCATTATACTCTAGAGAGAAGTGGCAAAGTATAGTTTATCTACACATAGCTTAAAATTTAAAGTTCCACATGACTTAAAAATAAAATAACTTAAAATAATAATTCTATTTATATCTGATGGTCAAACACCAAACTATACTGGACAGTATTGTAAAAAAAAAAAAAAAAAAAAAAAAAACTGTAAGAGGGGAAAATGTTACCTTGGACAGAGGTAAAAGCCATACTAAAGTACTTGTGTCGGCAGTGATGTATCTAAAATACCTGTTAATCTTCATGACTTTATAAATTATGAGACATTTCAGAAAATAACTCATGGTGTTCAATCATCTACACACTGTGAAACTTTTGATGGCAAAACCATGAATTGTTGCTATTAAAGTCAACATTTTCTGGGTAGAAAACTTCTTTTCCAAAACTCATTTCCTAAGAGAAAGGAAAGCATGCTGAAACTGAGCCCTATTTCTTTGCCCTGCCCAAACTGGAGTCATTTCATCGTGATGGTTACAAATATCTAGATTACAAAGCATTTTCGAAACAAATGACATAATTCACATACCTCACATTCATATTTTCTCCTTGTAATATTCCAGACTGGTGCAAAGTGATGCATCATTGTTATCTGTATCATGAGGTTAAATGAGCATTGCATTCCCCAGTAAATGGAATATGTGTAACAAAGAAGAAAATGAATATCCCTGAAAATTTTACTCTTACTCACAAATAAATGCTGATGCTGGGAAAGAGTGTTTATTGTTTTGAAACACGACATGAAGAGGTGCTGTTGGTGTATGTTTGGTTGATGTTTTGCCAGGTGTGCAGACAATGTGAGGAAAGGAAATAAAACTGAGGCGGGCAGGGAACCTTTCTGCTAGCCAGAAGACAAAAGAACACAAAAAAGAAAAGGCCAGGGAAAGGAAAGTGAAGAAAAAAATTTCTTTGGATAATAAGAGAAACCCTAGCAGAAGCAAGAGGCTAAAAAACTGGCTTGGGGCTGTCAGGCTATTCCAACAAGATTCTAGAGCAAGGGACAGCAAACACCCATGCAACTAGTTTTTATACAATTTTCACACGACAATGGTTTTTATGTTTAGATAATAGAAAAATTCAAAAGATGGAGGAAATAGGAATATTATATGAAATTCAAATTTGTGTCCATAAATAAATGCTACCAGGACATAACGGTGACCATCCACTTACAGCGGCAAAACCTAAAGTATTTCCCATCTGGACTTTGACACAAAACCACAGTGGACCCCTAATCTAGATGGCCATCAAGTTGTGGCTTCTACCGCCAGTCACTCTAAATGGTTTCCGTGTGGGTCTCCCGGGACTGCTTTATGGGGTTATCATTTAGGGTGGCGCCAGAGACTTAGTATATTAGAAAATAAGGTTTAAGTACACTGTTGAACTCATATTTTCTTGACAAAATGATTTTACTTGAAAAAATGAAAAATACAACACTCTCCGAGAGAAAATATCAAAAATCCACATGCTTGCTGGTTCATTGTTGAGTTTTGGTGACCAGAAATGTCACACTCCCATCCACAATTCTGGATACCAAGAATCCACGGCATTTCAGGTCCCTTATATAAAGTGTAATTATATGCATAGTATTTGCATTTAACCTACTTTAAATCATCTCTAAGCTGGATGTTACAGCACACATGTATAATCCCAGAACACTGGGAGCCTGGGGGCAGGAAGACGGCACACTCAAGCCCAGCCTAAGTATCTTAGCAACTGAATGAGAACTTATCTCCAAATAAAAAATAATTTTCCCCATTTTATTGATATGTATTAGTGCAAGATTTAAGGTTTAGAATCAAGTTGAGGATTTTGTGCACCTACATACCTTGTCAAGGTGACAAGGACTTTCCCACGCTCCTTTTGTCCCTCCTCCTCCCCACCCCTTCCACCATCCCCACCCTACCCCCCTGTTTCATTTTTTCATTTTAAGTTCCATTAGAGTTTTGATCTGGATCTCATATCAGAGAGACCATTTGATATTTAACCTTCTGCTTCTGACTCACTTCACTAAGCATGATGGTCTCAAGTTTCTTCCATTTGCCCGCAAAAGCCTCCACGCTGTTGGACTTTATAGATGCATAGCATTCCGTTGTGTATAAGTACCACAGTTTGTGTATCCATTGGTCTATTGATGGGTATTTTGGTGACTTCCATATTTTAGCTATTGTTAATTGTGCTGCTATGAACATGGGTATACATGTGTCTCTGTTATGTGTCATTTTGGCCTCTTTTGGATATATTCCCAGGAGGGGTGTCAATGGACTGAAGGGGATATTTATTTCTAGTCTTTGGAGAGTAAAAAAAAAAGACAAAAAGGACTGGGGAAGTAGGTTAGTGTGAAGCTCAGGAGATTAATCCCTAGTCTCACACACACACACACACACACACACACACACACACCACAACACACACACGATCTCTATATTACTTATACTGCCTGATAAAATGTAAATCTGTGTAACTGTTTGCTATGTTGTTTAGAGAACAATGAAGAAAAAATCTGTACATATTCAGTACATGTGAAAATGTTTAACATTTTCTAACCCCAGTTGATTGAAACCAGAGATGAATGGATACTGAGGGCCAACTGTATGTCTACGTGGCTGATTTGGCTGAGTCATATATGTAGGAGAAGAGAGGCAAAGCTTACAGTCAGCTGAAACTTGCAACTTGAATACTGCTAGTGATACATGCTTAGAAAGACTAAATTATCTATATTATTATTCACTTTAAAATTGTTTCATTTTCCAAGAAGTTACATGATCCAGAAAACAGCAAAAGAAAATCAAAGTATTTAGAAGTGAAACATATGACCCAATACAAAAACTAGAAATAATAAAGTTTTCAAGAACTCTTATATCCTCTAAGTTATTATTTTCTCAGTGAGCATGGAACATGGCTGGCTAATATGCTGCTACTACCAATAGGCCTTCTCTAAAGCATATAAAGTGCGTCTATTTGAAGAAGATATGGCCTGTACATGTGAAGTATACACTCGGTTCCAATGGCTCAGTATGAAAACAAGAATGCAAACATCTTAATTTCCTTTACTGATTACATTTTTGAAGTAATGCTGTTTTGATGTATTAGGTTAAATAAATTGTTAAAATTGAATTCACCCTGTTTATTTTTACGATTTTGTCTTAGTTGCTTATTTGTTGGTATGATAAAATCCCCAACATCCACGATTTAGGGAAAGATTTATTTAGCTGAGCTTCACAAGGTCTCACACAGTCCCTTCACCGCAGCCCACAATGGGCAGAAGCACGTAGCAGAGGCTGGAGAGCTGCTCTCAAGCTGCTGCTCAAGGTGTTGAAACAGGAGCCAGATGAGTCTGGAGACTCAGGCAAGGCTAGCGCTTTGCAGGGAAGAAGCTTTAACAAGGTTTCCTCTTCCTTCTTGTACTTAGTTCCAGCTGTAAGTTGGGCCCACAAGCCAAGGGTGGGTGACCCCCACTCACTTCCCGGCCCATAAATCCATAGCAAACTCCTGAAAGCTCTGTCCTGGAAACCCCCCAGTCACAACAAGTTGACACAATCTTTCCACGTCAAACTCCAAGCATCTGCCCCTTCCAGCCAGGTCCTACTTCCCGATAACATAGTTTCGCAGTCATCCCACTACCTCCAAGTACATTAGGTTTTGGGGGGACACTACAGATCCAAATCATAGCATATACCAAGGCAGTTATTAGGATTAAAATGTCACTCATAGTGTTATTTCTTTTGGGTTGCACTAAAACAGAATAATGCAATGCACTTAGAAATAACAGAAAACTATTACTGTGACTTTTGTTATACTTAATTCCTTATTTTAACAAAAAGTAACAAAAAATGTTAACATAAAATCAGTTCCTTCCTTTTACCTCACAAATAAATATAGAACAAATATTTTAAGAAAGCATTATGAAAGAGGTACCAAATGCTAGCTTATCTCAAACCAGTCATCTGCAACGTCTCCTACATTCACAACAAGCCTCTGTGCGCCACTTTCTGGTCTCTGTGCTTAATTGAGCTCTTGCAGTAATACATCTAGGAACTGTCCTTCAACCATGTTTTTTGGTACAAGAAACCGCAGCTCTACAATTTCACTTAAAGAACTCTCCCTGTCCAGTAGTTGTGGCCTGCAGGCCGCATGCAATGCAACCCTATTCTCCAGTAACTTCCAGTCTGAGGGGACAGGTACTGAACAAAAGGACAGCTGGCCACGGATAATTTTTACTATGGCATGGGAGAAAGGGAAAATGGGGAAGAAGAAAGGGACAGACCTGGGTTTATTCCTGTGTCTCAAATGAGAAAGCCTGATGGTGGCTTCCCTTAGAGCATAATCAAGGGAAAGAAAGAGACAGAAGGACATAGCTGGCAAAGGGACATGAGTTAGGGAACTGCTTTAGTACTGCACTGGAAGTGACATTAAGAGGAAACCGGAAATCAAGCTACATGAGTCCTGCTACTTTTACACTGTTCTGTTATTCAGGGGCCTTTGCTGGTTATCCATGGACTCCATTTTGTCAACTGACGAATGCAGAGATTGGGTTTGACTAGCCTCTGAGGTTCCCTTTAGTTTGAATGTTCTATGAAAAAATGTCTCTGACGGATGACAGCGCAATGAATGTCCCTGCCCTGAGCATGTCACTGAGTTTAAAGGAGCCAAGGACTACCGGTATGACACCCAGATGCCTGCGAACACAAAAGATGTTCTCTAAGGGTTTGTTAGGAGCCTAAGACATTAGCCTAAAACGTGGGAAATCCCATGACAATACAATATCCTGTTGCCTAAAGCAGATGTAAGCTTAATTTTCTTCACAACAAGGTAACAGTATAATAAAGCCTAACAAAGCAATTTTGCATATAAGTTTAACACAAACAACTACTGATATTTCAGCCTTTTATAGGGTTTAAAGGTTTCTTCCGAAACCGGGATTTCTGCCAGATAACCTGGGTAATGGACCTAACACAACGACCAACAGCAAATGCCTGACGATTTTGTCCAGCCCAAGATGTTCAGAGCCATCTCTCAGCTCTGGCTAAGTTTGCAGCTAAATTCCTGGTGATATGGCAACATTTTAGGCTCTGTTTTCCAAAAGAGAGATGAGACCTGCTGTTTTCAGATCTCAGGGACCATCAATGTCTCAGGAACAGATTAGGGAAATTCAGAGTATCTCAAGGCTTGAAGCATCTTCATACGCGTTTTGAGACATAGGGACAATATTAGCGAGCTAAAGAGAAAGAAAATTTCCTTAACAGTCAAAAATAAAAGTGCCCCTTATATGTCCATTCCCAGTTAATTCCTGGCAGACTTCTGAAATCCAAACACGCCTGCCTGTTAAGGTATCTCTGTTGGGTATTTTTTCAATTGTGCTAAGACACACAACAACGGATACAGTAACTTCTTTTGAGACAGTATATCACTCCGTAGTCCAGGCTGGTCCTATACTCACTATGTAGCCCAGGCTGGCCTCAAACACACAGCAACTTTCCTGCTTCAGCTTCCTGGGTCCTGGGATTACAGGTGTGCTCCACCACACCCAGTTTATGTGGTGCTGGAGAATTGAACCCAGGGCCTCGCACTTGTGAGGCAAGCTTTCTAATCACTGAGCTACACCTTGGGCCATAGCATCCTGCCTTTTTCTAATGTCTGTAGGAACTGAAGCTAGAACAAGAATTACAAATTATAAATCATGTTCTTTGTTATCACTTTAATATAAAGAACTAGAATATCAGAAGGGTGCATTTAATCTATTGTTTTGAGACAGAGTCTCACTCTGTAGTACAGGCTGCTTCTGAAGTCACTATGTACCCCAGATTGGATTAGCATTCATGGCAATTCTCCTGCCTCAGACTCTCAAGTGCTAGGATTACAGGTATGTGCCACCATGCCCAGCTATTTTCTCATTCTGGGAGACCAAACTCGGAACCTTGTACTTTCAAGGAAACACTCATCACTGAGCTGTGTTCCAGCCCTTAATCTATTATTTATTTATTTATTTTGGAGATGGTCTCGCTCTACAGCCCAGGGTGGTCCTGAACTCACTATGGAGCCCAGGCTGGTCTTGGACTCAAGGAAATCTTCCTGTCTCACCTTCCCAAGTGCTGGGATTACAGGCGTGCACCACCATGCCTGGTTTATGTGGTGCTGGGGAACTGAACTTGGTACTTAGCACTTGATTTAGCACTTGCTAGACAAGCACTTAAACCCCTTAGCCATTACTCCAGCCTCCTTAATTTATTTTTTTTTAAACAGTGAGTGTAAATAAAAGTTTTAAATGGGTTTCAGTCACCTCCCCCCCCCAAAAAAAAAAAATAAAAAAAACAACAACAACCCTGCTAAACTGGTTAATTGATTACTGGCTGAAAGAAAAATCCTTTAGGGCTGTGTACGTGCCCGTGTGCTAGATTAAGTCATCTCTTCCTTCCATAAGTATCTGTTCTGGAAGAAAAAAACATAAATGTAAATCCACAATGAAATTACCAAGTGATGGCTACTCAGGTATGAAGCTCTCCAAAGGCATGTTGTCTGGATGTTTCTTGGAAGGAGAACGAAGAAACAGATGGCAGAAGGACTTCATGGAGGATGCCATGTTTGAGTTTTGTGTGAGTGAATGGTTAAACTAACAAAAGCTGTGCCAGGAAGTTCATGAAAAGGTGGGCTGTTGACCCAATTTTGACAGAATGTGAGGAAATGACCAGAGTTGCCCACTACAGAATGCCAGTTTACTATGAATTTCATCAAAACAATGAATACTTTTTAGTGATAATTTTGAGCAGAACTTTCAACATACTTAGGCTAACATAATTCAGGTTCTATGCTTTATTTTCTCATTCTTAAGATCCTAGTTTGCCTGGAATGTGAGATAGTATGATAGTATCATCATAAGAGGTTTTGAATTTATTCTATATACATTTTTAAATAGTGTTTAAACAAAGTGGACTTGTTTGGAAGGATTAGTATAAAGGTGAACCTAAAACCGTCAAGAAACTAAATCCCAGCCACAGTCTAAACAGACCCCGTTTGGCTTTTCAAAGATGGAGTCTGTAGCAGCGATGAGTATGTGAAGCTGGCATCAACTTTGATCCGGCTGTGATGAATATTTCCCTTGCACATTATCAACACTTCTCTGCTTACTCTGCCTCAGGGGATTCTCCAAAAGTAAGTATAGGTGTTTTTAGATTTTTCCCTTTTCTGTTTCACTAACCTTGTTCTTTCACACCTATTTTTGAAAATCAACATCCTTGCTTCCAAATTCTCATCTCATGTCCTATTGTACTTAAACTAAGACCTTATTCATCTCCGTTTCTTCCAAAAAGTAACACTACATCACTATTGATTTGTTTACATGCTATCATTTTCTTTAATGTCTAGCTGTTCTTTAGAAGCAGAGTTCAGTAGTTCAGTTTGAGTAGACTGAAAAATCTTTGGTAGTTATTGTACAGAATCACTAGAAACAACCTCAAATTTTACCATCTTTATGTGAATCAAATTTGACAGAATTTTCCTATATTTGACAAAAATGCTAGTAATTTATATGAAATTATTGATAATGAGTTGAGGACGTTAAAACTTTCCTAAACTATCAATAACAATAGTAAATTTAAATTACTCAAGCTATTTATGCTAGAGAAAAGATTAAAATATCTTCGGGTTCTCTCTAGTGATAAAGTTCTAAAAAAGGACACAGCCAAAAATTATTTCACACAATATTGCACCATAGGGACAGTTATCTTTTATAAACATTTTGCTGATTCTTTTTCAATTTGTGATATGAGATTTGTCAGTCATTAAAATGATGTCATTTTTATAAAACATCTGTGCTCAAACTTAATTTTGTATTTGTATTATATTCTTTGACTTAAGAGTGTTCAAGCAGCTCAGGTGCCCACAAGCGGGACACAGTTCTGCTTATCCTTTCTCTTTAGTTAGTATAAAAACCAATTTTATCCAGTGTCTTAAAAAACAAGAATAAACACTGCTAAAATGGGTTTTTGTTTCCCTCTTGTTTTGACACCTTGATTATTTCTTATGCATGCAAAACCAAAACTAAAATAAATCAATTGTGATTTTAATCTATGATTTCAATCTACTTCTGTACATTAAAAGAGTAGTTCAGTGTCGTTTTTGACCTACCATTTAAAAACAATTAACTGAATATCTTATAGAACAATTAAAATTTTCTTTTCTTAAGGAATGACAGTTTAAATAACCCTTAGGGTTTTATGTTTTACCTGCCACCATTAAATTGTCGTAATTACTCACTGTGCAACAGGTTGCAACACACAATGTAACAATTTAGAGGCTGATATAGAACAATAGCGAATAACAGGAGTTTAATTTTTATGCATCATTTCTTCAGGAAAACACATCACGAGGGGAAATAGCTTTGAGTCAGTTCAGTGAGGGTTGCCATTTAGTTAATTAACTTACCCATTTTCATTAGCAAACTCAATATTGACTTTAGAATATTGTCTGCTTGATTTCTCCAAGCAATGAATATGCATGAAACACTGTCATAGGTAAAGTAAAAATTAAGACAATATTAGGTGAGAAATAAAAATTAAGTGACTGGAATAAGTCAGAAAAAAATACAGAGTTCATTCAGAAACTTTTATCTGTTCACAGTGTGTTCCTCCCAACTTATAAGATATGCCCTTGAAGTGAGCACATTATTTCAGCTGCTTAGCATAGGATTTATAATAATCTCAATTTTATAAGACTGCATTTCTAAATTGGTTGGAGAAGACTAAAACAATGCATAAATCCAGTGCTCTGAATATAATTTTCTGCTTCAATTGACAATCTAGCCTTTTGAAAAACAGACTTACTTTTTCACCTTTTCTGGCCACATTCATTTTATGTGCCTTAATATTAAAATAAATAAAATCAGCAGGCGCCTATTGATTTTTCTCTGGTGGGGGGGATCTTAGCTGTAAGACTGAACATGGCATGTATCATAACCACCTGGAGAGCAAATATATGGTGGAAACTGAAGAAAGTAATGACATAAAGATGAAGGAAAAGTATCAGTAGCGTTCTTTAAGGTGACTGGTTTTTAAATCTGGTTATTGTTTCTAAGAGTTAGGATGTGGGAAAGCCCACAAAATTCTTTTAACCAGGGCAAGCCATTTTGGGACCCCTTCTGGTTAGTGAAAGATTATACCTTTCTCTCCTTACCTTTTCAGAGAAATCACCCACTTTGCAACTTACAAAAATTATTTTAACTAATTTCAAAGACGGTGATAAGCATTTCATAAGCAATGATTTATTTTCTCATCTATTATATTCTTAAGCAAAGCACACAGCAAAATCAGTTGCGTAGATTTTGTTTTTATGTGTACAGTCAAGCCTCCTGCCAGACAATCTCATTCAGTAGTGAAGAGTCCTTATATCTAACCCTCTTGTTAAATTTATGATTTGGAAATTAATGCATGGATTCCGGTAATAGAACTATCCCTGCTGGACTCTACACAAGCTACAATGCCAACCTAGGTAAGAAAATGAGATTGCTTCTGTGCTAATATCGTATCCCCAATCTCGGTCTGCTTTCACAGGAAATTTACTAAGTCTAAAACTGAAGTCAAGTGTGGCCGAGTGGAGCAAATAAGTTAAGGGTTGGAAGGCCTTGATTTAATGATCTGCATTTCAACTGAGATGCTACCTGCTCCCCACGGGGTGGGGCAACCTCTCCGAGCCCCTTTCCTCTTTTGTAACAGAGAGCCCTCAATTCTCACAGTACCTGTACTTCCTAGCCTCTCCTCATCTTGCTTCACAGTCACTCCAGAGTCTTCTTTTATTCTTCTCTGTAATAGGACTTACATGCAGCCTCTCCGTTCACATTCCAGTGGCACAAGGCTACTTTAGGCCATTGTCACCTGGGTTGGTGGAAACAAATTCTCAGACTGTCTTATAGATCTTCGGTCTTTACCTGAAATACATTAACCCTTTCACTGCCATCAGAATAAACTGTCCAAACTAAACCTTGATTCTTTTTTTTTTTTTTCTGAGACCGGGTCTCACTCTGTAGCTCAGGTTGGTCCTGAACTCACTGGTGAGGCCCGAGTAGGCCTTGGACTCAGGACAATCTGCCTGCCTGAGCCTCCCGAGTGCTGGGATTACAGGCACGTGCCACAACGCTCAGCTTTATGTGGTGCTGAGGAATCCAACTCAGGGCCTTGAGCTTGCAAAAAAATGCTTTCACCACTGTGCCGTTCCCAAAGGGGTCCTTCTCCTTTAGATCAGGATTTAAGAGAATTTCTCACATGTGGTTCCGGGGAAAGGCCAATCTCTCCATTCTCTTCTAGAGATTCTGGTACATTCTCCCAGGGAGAAATACTACCTGTTCAGCAGAGTCACGGCCTTCTCTCAAAAACAGTTATTAGAACAAACATTATATCAGATAAGTCAATTCCTTGAGGTGTGGGCTAAGTTGGAAGCAGCTGAGTCCAGTGTTAAAGGGATAGAAGGCACTTGAGAATCATAAACGCGCATGTTGGCCTTTACTCATAATGTAAACATTTGAGGTTAAGCCACTTAGCTTGGCTGTTGAAGATTTTGCAACTACTGCCCAAATATAACTTTCCAGCACTGAGCACAATCACTTTATTCAGGAGCAATTCTGCTATAGTTTTTGTTTGTCATTTTCCACCTGTAATCATTGTCCTCCTGAGTGCTTCAAATCCTGCTTCAGAATAGAACAATGTCTATATGATGGCTTCTGTTATCACTGTGGTCTAAGGCAATATTTTCATCTGCTGTAGTATATTTAAGAAAATAATAAGCTGTCTGTGGTTACTTCTTGTAATACTCTCTTCTGTGGCAATCTCTATTTTGCACATGATTTTTCCCGCCAGCTAACCACAAGGAGATTGGAACACTTGCACAAAGTTACAGGGTTATTTTGTCTTTTCCTTCACCATAATCTCTACTGTAAAAAAAAAAAAAAAAAGATTTTTTAGGTTGGGCCTGGTGGGACTCACCTGCAACCTCAGCACTAGGCAGGCTGAGGAAGCAGGACTGCAGAAAAGCCCAGTGTTGGAAATTTAGTGACTTGGTAAGACTCAGCCTCAAAATAAAAATTATGAACAGAGCTTGAATATACCTCAGAGTGAAGACCCTGGATCCAATCACCAATATTGCAAAAAATTAATATGCAGTCATGCCCCACACAGCAACATTTTGCTCTATAATGGGTTATATATACAATGGTGGTGCTATAAATGACATCATGGCCATTTTCATTCGTGTGAGCATACTCTGCAATGCTTGTAAATGTTGAAATCACCTAACTGTGCATCTCTCAGAACACATGCTGAGGTTTGTACATGATGTTTTGAAATATAGATACATAAAGGAATGGCTAACTCAAGTCAATTAGTATAAGTATTATTAGCTCATTACTTTGTGGTGAGAACATTATATCTATTCTTAGCAATTTCAGGAATACAATTCATTGTTCTCAACTGTAGTAATCTATTACTGTTTAAGAACCCATTTAGACTAGTAAATGCAAATAATAAATGTTCAGTTATTAAATGAATAAAGGCAATTTTTATTTCTCTAATACACTCATCCATTATATGAGGTAATATTTCTGTCAATCAATAATCAATCGTGCAACTACAAAGTAACTTCCCTTCATTAGAAATGACTAGAAACCTTAGTATCAAACTGGTGATTATTAAGACTGGCAACGTAATCAAAGATTCACCCTCTATTGACTGTTTTCCAAGGTTAATTCTTTAAATCTCTCTTGATTTGCAAAGCTCAGTGAAAAAGTGACTATGGTCTGTCAGTAACTTGCTGATTTTAAGCAACGTCAGTTAACCTTACTGAACCTGGATTTCCTTTTCTGAACAAAGGAGATGATACCTTAACTTTTGTGAGTCTCAAATGAGCTAATGTACGTGAAGTACTTTGTTCATTACATTGTAGTTGTTTTTGACTTTTCTCCATTTTTATTGATACATATGTGCAATACAAAATTGTTACACTGAGCTTGAGTGTTCTGCATATAGCTGATAGATAGACAGATAGACATGTATCACATCAACACTACCATCACTTCCCCTCCTTCTCTTAGGCCATCCTGCACTCTCACTTATCTCCCATCACTCCCACTATGACACCCACTTGGTTCTATAAAATGCCTGCCTGTACCCTGGGTTTCTCATATTAGAGAAACCATTCAATATTTAACCTTCTTTGTCTGACTCACTTCATTAAACATGAAGGTCTCAAGTTGCATCTATTTACCCAAAAAAGCCTCAAATCTGTCTTCAACCAAGAGTAGTATTCCAATGAGTATACATACCACAAGGTTTGTATCCATTGGTCTGTTGATGGGTGTTTTGGCATCTTCCACATTTTAGCTATTGTTAGTTGTGCTGCTATAAACATGGGTAACACATATCTCTGTTATATGTTGTTTTTGACTCTTGCAGAAAGATACCCAGAAGAAGTATTGCTGGGTTGAACGGAATATTTATTTTCTAAGTTTTGCGGAATCTCCATACTGCCTTTCATGGTGGTTGTTACCAGTTTACAGTCCCACCTACAATGTAAAAGGGTTGCTTTTCCCCCACAACCTAGCCAGCACCAATTTCTGTTTGAGTTCTTGATATATGCCATTCTCTTGTGGTAAGATGGTATCTTAGCAATGTTTTGTTTTGCCTCTTTAATGCATAATAGTTTGTAAACTATGACGTTCAGAAAAAATTAGGAGACAGTGCAGCCAATGCCACTGCACATCCGACCAGCAAGCTGAGGACAGGCACAGCAGTATAAGGATAGTATTAATTTGTTGATTAAGAGGATGGTGGAAACCGGTGAGCACTTCATTTGCTACTAGGAAATGTGCTGCTGGGGAACGTAATGATAGTAACTGCAACTATTCAGGAAGAACTTGTTAAGCATTCCACTATAAATCCAAGGGAAACTCAAAAATTATATTTCTTATGGTTCTCTCTCCCTGTTGCTTCTTTTAGTACTGTATGAAGCAAAATAAAAATGCTTTTTTCTTTCAAAATTTTTGTTTGCTGGTTGAGTCGGTGGATGGTTAAATGAGGCAGATGTTTTGAATAAAACCTATGGCAAACAACCTAAAATAACTCATTCTAAGAAACCCACATGTGAATATACATTGGAGGGTTAGTCTAATACTTTTTCTGAGAGAAATATACCCAGGTTATTACATATCTCAACACTGTTTTATGACAATGTATACCTAGAAAATACTTTCCAATTTAAATATAAAGTAAGCCACATATGAAAGTTTATATTTCCATAGATCAAAGAAGTAAAACAAAGGCAACTAAAAACATTGTACTGTGATGTAGCCAAATGGCTATCATTTCAACCTACACCCCAAATGAAAAAATATTGAGATATTTAGTTTTTTAAAATATTATTTTATGCTAAGTTTTTGTCATCTGGTGAGTAGTTTACACTTGTACCACACCTCAATTTAGAGTAGCTACATTTGAAGTGCTTACATGGTCGGTTGTAACTACCTTACTGGACAGCACGGTTCTAAAGAGAAAGTTGGCTGTTTTGTTCAATTTCCTGTTCAAATAATAACTTCATTTGAACAAATATTACTACTTTTTCTTGTCATCCCCCAACTACGATTTTCCCTCTGAAGAGTGTTTGAAATATTGTGAAACCAGTGATGTTAACCAGATTGAAGTCATCTTTTGAGAAAGATGAAAGATGAGAATTACTGTCACAACAAATACTACCTCATGCCACTCCCACTCTAAAGTGGTAATCTTATATATACTAAAATTCTTCTGTGAATACTGAAATCAAGTGTAAATATAAATCTCTACTGATGCAAGAAAAATGTCTATTACATTATAGATGAAAAATTATAGCTCTATCTTTGTTATATTTTGACATTTCTATTTGCATTTGCAATAAAACATCATTAACTGCAGCAGATCTCTCTGAGTGCAGTAAGAATTTCACTTGCTAGAAAAAAGAAAAAAACTCAATATGGAGTTCTTAACATAAATAATAGGATAAAATTGTTCTAAGTATACTTTTAGATGTCTCTAGGAAGAATTTTCCCATAATAGTCCTAGAATAGTTGAAAATTTAAAAAAATATGTATTATATGAAAAGAAAAAAAACAACATATACTGCAATCTGAGAGTTTAAACCACCATGAAAAAATTTGCATGCAAAGTATATAAATTTGAATTACTCATATTTTGATGCTTCACTGGTTTTTCAGCTCCAAGCCACCTCAGAGAGAAAACTCTATCAAAATCCAGTGCAAATCAGGTCGAACTAAGGCTTATGACAGCATAGCTTTCCCCTGATTCTATATACTTTTAAAAATATCAAATGATAAATTCAGTTTCTTAAAATAATGCTATTCCATACATGGGATTATGACAAACATTTTCCAACGACACAAAGAGTGTTTATGCCAATAAAAAAATCTTTGTGGGGAATTAGCTAAATTTTAAAATTTCTGCATTTGGAAAGAAAGCTCTGTGGTAGGTAGATTCTAAGATGGCACTTAATGATCTCTGGCTCTGTTTGTCCCATTGCATAATCAACCCCCTTAAAAGTGGGAACACGTATGACTTGCTTCTAACAAATAGAACACATCAAAGATGACAGTGTGACTTAGTTTTGACAAGTCAGTTTGAGTTAAGAAACGTTTAGCAGATTGGAAAGGCATACTTTCTGGTACTTCTTAGTGGGTCATGGTAGCATCACCTTGGATACTGTGTGTATTCCCTTCCTTCATCCTCTCTGGCTTTGTCCCCAATGACATAGACTGTGCAGCTTTGCTATTTTGTCATGGTGTCTCTGCTTTGGGGACAGCTATGGACTGAATCCCCTGAAAACTTGAGCTAAATTAAATGTCTGCTCTGTTAAATTGGGAGTATTGGTTCACAGTAATGGGAAAGCTGACAAATACAGAAAGTTGGTACCAGAGAGGTGTGCTCATTGCTGTGACTACCCAGGGGTCTAGAAGGTTTTAGAATGAGCTTTCGAGAGGAATTTAGAAAGGTTGGAGATGTGGGCTACACAATCTCTAAATAATAGTAAGCAGAGCCTAATGAATGATTCTGGTTGGAACACCAGGACCTGGAAAGCTGACAAGAATGTAGGCAGTAAAGGCCACACCCAGGAAGTTTCAGGTGGGAATTAAGGATTTTGGCAGCAGATCAACTAGAACCCATTTATATTATAGTATGGCAAAGAAAAGTGTCTACATTCCATGCATGTCTTTTTTGAAGTAGATTGCAATTAAGGGTGGTACACTGACATACAAGATAAAATTTCAAAGCAGCCCAATACTTAACATGTTAGTCAGCATGTGTACTGCTAGCTATTTTTAGGTAGATTTATAATGGATTAGATGTAGAATTATAGTCAATTAGATACAAAAAGCCAAGAAGAAAGGTTGGAAAATTTTTAAATTTTGTACAGAAGGAACCATATATAAAGTTGGAAACAAAGGATATGTGGATGCTAATGATATTAGTGCCAATAAAAAATTAAGCACTTTGCACAAGGACAAGAAGAAAGACGCCCGAAGGGCATCCCAATAATTAGTAAGAGTCCACCAACCACAGGCTCCTAGGTTAAAAAAGAAAAAGTACGCTTTCCACTTGAGAAGAGAATCCCCAAGCTCCCTGCTTGAGAAGAGCCTCCTTGAGAATTGGCTCCCCAGGATTCATTTCATAGTGCTCAGCCATTCAGGTATTTAGAAGCTGCAGCAGCAACGGTCCAAGGGAGTTTGGCTATTGTTCCTGCTGGCAGCAAACCTTGGTGCTATTCATGTGATGCTGGTTTTACCACAATGCAGGATGGAAGAGTTGTGGAGTGAGGAAGGCTCCCACCAAGACTGCAAAGGTCTGGGAGGCCTTGCAAGGATCCACTGAGTTGGTAGTGCAACGGCTGTGGGAATGAAACCAAAAGTGTAGTAGAGAGGTCAAAAAGTCACAGGTGCCAGGGACATGGAACATACACTGAGGACTTAGGGCAAGAGAAAGACCAACGAGGCCATAGGAATGGCACTACCCAAGCCTTCTGGAATTCATATCTTATCATCATGTACCCAAGGTACTGAATGCAGAGCTATAGGACTTAATGTTTTCTCTGCTAGGTTTTGTTTTTATTTTGGTTTGAATATTTTCTATCACTGCATTTCTCTCTTCTAGAACGGGAATTTTTACTCTGATTGTACCTCAGTATTATGCAGCCCTTTTTTATTTTTACAGTTTCACAAAGAATCTTCTTCGAGTCTGAAAAAATACATAGACTTGAGCTTTCTAAAAAGTTGAAGCTGTTGAAACTTTGGGGAAAGGATTATTGCACTTTCAGTTGCAGGTGAGATAGCAGTATCATATTAGTCAAAATTATTAACTTCCACTTGGGTTTACTTATAGATTAAATAAGGTTTAAGGAGAGGTATTTGAATGTCAAGTTGACAAGAAGTGGATTGTGGCCATTGATCCTGATACCTCAACTTGATTGGATTAAGAAATCCCGAGCAGACTGGTGGGGCACACTTGTGGTCATCTCTGCGAGGGTCATGTAGTCATGATCTTCATACGACATGTGAGCCCTTGACCCAGCCTTTCTGGCACTGTTCTCTTGCTTTACTTCCCAGCCACCACGAACTGAGCAGCTCTGCTGCAGCACACTCTGTTTTGGAGCCATCTGACCATAGACTGAATTGCCAGAAACAGTGGCCAAAATTAAATCTTTCCTTCCTTAAGTTGTGAGTGTCAAGAATTGTGTTCGAGTAAAAGGCAAACTGACCAGTGCGAATAGGATACAACGCCTGTAATTAGGTTACATAAGATTATGATGTTTTTCTTGCTGGCATCTTTTTCTGTCTCAATTTCTCTCTTTTACTTTGATGAGGCAGACTGCATTTTAAGAGGCATCTACAACAAAGAACAAAGATGGCTTTCAGCCATCAAGAAACTGAATACTTCAGTACAACAATCCTGACAGCACTGGATTTTGCCAACAATCATGTGAGCTTGGAATCATTTACTTCCCCAATAGAGCTTTCAAATGAGACTGTAATTTTCTCCAATACATAGATAGTAGCCCTTGTCAGAAGATCTGTGGCAAAACATTCATAAATCAAGCCCAGATCCTTGATCTCATATTTATTTTAAAAATTTTAACTGTATTTTAACCAGTATATTTGTGACAATTTTCATGTAGCAATAGGCAACTTATATATGGTCTTATAATACTGCCATAAGCAAATGTAATTTTAAATATATGTATATAAATATATAGAATGATAGTGAAGTTGTATGTTTGTCAACAGAGGAATATTAAAATGTAGAAAACTATCACTTTTTAATGATTACTAGAAAATGGTGGCTGTTTCTAAAGTCTTATCAGAAAGCAGAGACCAAATATAGATTCATATAAAATAATAAAACCATTGATATGTATCATTAAATATTTGTAACATTTATTCTAAAAGTTTAAATAGAACAAAAAATAAAAAATTGCTGATACTTCATTTCATCATCTTGCATTTAAAGTAAACAATTTATTTCAGAGTTGTTCGCATTTTGAATAGCCCTTTTAAAATATCTACGAGATTTAATATAGACATGGATGCTAAAATCTGTTAAGCTCGCTTTTAGGTAAAGTAATGATTCACAACCATAAAACATTTTAACCTTGGTTCTTGGAGGTGAAAGAACAGGCAGATTTCTCATCTATTTTCTAAATTATGCATGTTAAACTGGATGCATGACTTGTTTTGAGCTGTTTATTAAAAAAACGTAAGAAGACAGACCATGTGAGAGGTCTGGTGGTACAAAGTGCATACCTCGCTCACTTCAAGTAAAAACACAACTGGTGGAAAGATATGAAGACGAGTTCAGTTAAAAGAAACCAGAATTCAAGGGGTGAGAAAAGCAGAAAAGGAAACAAGGAAGAGGAGGGGAAAAGAGCAATGTGGACCAGCAGGTTTTGACAGGATGAGATGGAAGATTCAGGAAGATGCGAAGGACGAATCACAAAATAGAAACTGAGGTACAGTGTACTCTCATAGAGCAGGAAGATGATGAAAACTTGTTGAAAATGATTTCAAATATCTCTGAGGCATATACAATTTAGAAATGATAATAGTTTTATATCATTTCCATTTAAAGAGTAAGTTTGACGTTTCAAAATGCATGAAAAGTTGTAGAATAAATTTTAAAATGATTCACAAGAGCTCAACTTTATGAAACCAAATTAATGTTTTTCAGCATCTAAACTCCATTCTATGACACGTCCAGCAAGCCTTATAACAGTACTTACAGATGGTACTTTATGAATTTTCTGAAAACATTTTTTCTTTGTGATTCTTTTTCCCCCCACTGGATTGTTCAACTGCACGCTTTTATTTAAAATGGATATTGAGAAATTTTCTGTATATAGAATATTTTGAAAGTGAAAAGGTAGAATTCTCTTATGTTGCCAAGATTAACACAGTCCTTGATAACTGAGCAGGAACATGTGACACATTTAATTTCAAATTGCCTTTAAAGTTAATACATATCATTATTTTGACATAATGATAATACTAAGTAAACACATACTCATTCACATTTAGCAAAGTTTATGCATAACTTTCCAGAAGTCCCCTTGTGCAAAGTGTCAAGTCTCCACACACAGTTAATTACCAGGTTTTGATGAAGCCTCTATATTGTTTTAGAAAATGAGGTCCCTCCTTCCAATTTCATATTCTACCTTGAGCTCACATCTACTTTTGTTTATAATCTCAGTTTCAGGACCACAATTTAAACCAAGACCTTCCAAAGTAGAGCATTTACTTTCAATCTTATTTATTTCCCTGGTTATGGACATGACTTATTTGGGAAATTAGAATGCAAAGAACAGAGAAACAGACAAAGTCATGGAACGCAGAATCAGTATTGCTTCATTCTAACACGAAGTTGGAAAGCAACAATAGGGAACTCCAATTTACCTGATAACCGTGGTCATCCTATAAGGACTTGCATATAGAAGGCAACTGCCTTAATTTGGGTCTTACCAGAAGAGAGCCAGATGTCAGAATGTGAACTCAAGTAACTTAAAATATAATCCCAGGACACACCAATAGGTGTGAAAAAATGAAATAAGGAGGACAGCTCATAGAAGGTATGCTATGATGCAAGTCACTCCCTAGGAACTCTGGAAGATAATATAAGATGCAAATTTGGAGTGATAAAACGTGAGGAAGCCAAGACCAGTGGCATAGGCCTATATCTCAACATTCCAGAAGATTAAAGCATCAGGATTATAAACTTAAACCCATTCTGGGCAACTTAGTGAGACTCGGTCTTAAAATCCAAAATATAAAAATTGGCTGGGACCCAGCTATCTCTCTTCTGAGTACGTTTACAAAAGAATTAAGCTTATCAAGTAACAGAGATACAGGCCTACCCATGTTAATAGCAGCCCAATCATAACAGCTAAGTCAAAGAGCTGCCAATATGTATATTAACAGATCAACGAATAAAGAAAATGTGATCTGTATATATACACAATCAGATACTATGCCACTATAAAGAAAAATTTCAATCATTCGTAGGAAAATGGATGCACCTTGAGATCATTATACTTAGTGAAATGAATCAAACACACACACGAAACATCATATGGTTTCTTTCTCTAATATGAGAACCAAAGTGTAAATGAGTAAAAGAGTCAAATCAGAGAGATGATCAGAAACAGGAAGAGCGATTTGTCGAGAGGGCGAAGGGTGTGAGTGTGGGAAGGGAGAAGGGAAGTCAAAGTGTTGAAGATGTGACATATTGTGTATCATGTCCTCAAGTTGAATGGAACACTACTGTGTATAATGAATTCATACTCATAAACTATTGGGGGAAAAGTGGCTGGGATGTAGCTTAGTGTAACAGCCCTGACCTTGGTCCCCAGTACCAAGCAAAACAAAAAGCCTGAGGGACAAGTGGGCAACAGTATTTATGTACCAAACACTGATTTAGAGCCATAAAACTTCCTGCTATATGTCTTCCCTGTCCCAGAGTCAAAGAGGAGCAAGTATTGGTAGTCAGGTATTAAGTATTGTATATAGAAATGGTAAGTGAAGCACTGCCAGTATCTGCCATGCTATGCTACATATACACTTGGTGTTTACATGATCCCAAAAGACTGCCTACATTTAAGAGTGCATTGTCACTATGTTAGAGTCACTATTCAGTTCCATTCGCTGAAAAATTTGTTCTGGGTAGGCGAGGGGCATATCTCACAGGCAAAAGCACTTGCTTAACCTGCACAGGACCCTCGGGTCGACTCTCCAGCACCACATAAAAATTAAGTATGGCGGTGCACGCCTCTAATTTTAGCACTTGCGAGGATGAGGCAAGAGGATTGCTGTTTTAGGCCAGCTTGGGTTACACAGTGAGATCCTGCCCCCCCTCCCCCCCAAAAATTAGATTTAAGCAATATCATAGATATTACTTGGTTATCTTCCTCAACTCTCTCTTTCCATCTCTACACACACACACACACACACACACACACACACACACACACACACACAAATATCTCCCTTATTTTCCCTTGGGAACTTGCCTCCTACCTGCCTTTTTTTGTGTTTCAACTATAGAGTTTAGAATTCATTTGCAAGTTTATCTATAAAAGTTGGGTCTGCTTTAGCTCAAGAAGGAGCATGTGACTTTATTCAGGCCACATAGCTTTAGAGACATTTTTCTGGACGTTTTGGGAAAGAAGTTCCTTAAAGAGATGCTTATTTTCAAAGTAAGTTTGCAGATAGAGTTTTGAAACCAGTGCAGTCAATTTTTGCCACCATGAGTGGTGATGGATGCAGCTGATAGGATAATACAAAAGGCAGAATCCAGAAAACTGGGAATAAAAGCCTAAAATGTTTATAACATTATTTAATTCAAGTTGAGACAGGTTTCTGTCACTTGCAGCACTGAGAGAACTAATACATTGAATCAGTTAAGAATGGGTGAATTAGAACTAAGTTTCTTTCATGAAAAGTGAAAATAATATTTTAAAATGTCTCATCTAATTCTTCATAAAATTTTTTGGTTAATGCTGATAATATTTCCCTTCAACGTTTCGAATGCCAGTAAACCATAGTTTGTAAGTCATAATGTGACATGTGAGGTAGTAGCAGTGCAATTATTATGTTCCAGAAGACAAATTCAAAAATTTGCAGTTTTCGATGAGAACGTTCCAAAAGCCCAAGTGCTTACTATTTTGAGAGGTTACTAGTGAAAGAAAAGGTTAACCTAATAGTACCTGCTGTGCCTACACTGGCAGAGGGAAGGAAATCACACAGATGGTGGCATTTGCTTGAGAGTTCAGTGCCAGGGGTAAATTCTCCAAAGCACATAAATTAGAATGGAAGTTCTATCACTTTCTAAAGATATGGATATGGATTTGTTGGAAATAAAATACTCATTTTCCTAGAATCGCTACCAAAACCATTAGCATAATAATTACAAAAATCAAATACTGAATATTATTGTTAATCTATGCCAGATTCTCCCCTAAGTAAGCAAGAAATTCAAATTTCTTCTAGACATCTCTGTAGTATCTTTAGATTTATTTCCCTTCTAATAATGCAAAGTACTTAGAACAATGCCTAATGGACAGGAAGCTATGTTAGTTATCATTACTTGATATATCCAAGGATCCTAGGACACAGTAACAAACAGGGTGGAGTTCAATTTCCCCATAGACAGTCCAGTCAGCAAAGGATTCCTGAAGATACGCAAAGTAACAAAGGGGTGGCATGGTCTAAATGTCTTATAAGCAGGATGTAGAAAGTAAAGAACGTTGTAAGAGAAATCCTGCTGAGGAACTGAGTGCAACAGGAGCTCAGGACAGATCTTGTCAGAAGATGACAAAGCAAGTTTCATAGGACCATAAGGGAGAAGTCAGGTAGGGAGATTTGTGGTACACAAAATGAGGACAGAAAGTAATATTCCAAGTGGAAGGCGGGGGAGGAGCAAGGTAAAACAAAGAACAAATGGAAGGGACACTGGGGGTTTCACTAGGATGGCAGCCTCAGTGACAATGACTGCTAACAGGATAAAGAAATATCATCAGAAATGAATTACAGAGTGAGTAGAAAGCTTGAATTAGAAATTTATCAAAACAAGTGTTGCCCTTAATGAATTCTGAGCATCTCTCGAATACTAGGTTTGTTTCAATGGGATTTATGACTAGTCACAGTCACACTTGCCAGAATCAGGCAGGTACTGGAAAATAGTGTTACTGGCTTCTTGACCAAGCTTACATTCATAGAAATGACACATTTAAAAGGCAGATTTGGAAGTCAGATTAAGGAACAAGTTTATAACGCATTGGCGCTTCACGGTTTGATTCTGTCTGGGAAGCTATTTTATTTTATTTAGGACTCTGTAGGAATAGTTTTGAAAGTACTAGTGGTAGCTCATACTTATGGATGCCTTAGCACGTGCTAACCAGAGCTCTAAGACCCTTACATGGGTTACATCTCACTTAGTCCTCTTTTAGCGTACCGTTTGGTCTAGATGTCGAGTTGAGGCAATAAAGACACACAGAGACCCTACAGCGAGCAAGAAGCATGCAGAAGGTTGTTTCTGGGTAGTCCCTCATTGTGTAAGCCTCCTAGAGCTCACGTCTTTGTGCAGTCCCTTCTCTGACGTTGGCCATATGCCTGGCTTTGGCCAATGGAATATCAGCACGTGTATGCAAGGAACAATCTAGTAAGTACATCAACACTTTTTTTTTTTTTCTTGGAACACTTCTTCATGGCACCCAACCACCCAGCTGTGAGGAAGCCAAAAGGAGCCCTGTGGAGAAGACCAAACGGAAGCAAACCGAAGTTCATGGCCAATAGCCCCAGCTGAATTCTCAGCTGGCAGTCAAGACCAACTGCCCTCATGTGAGTAAGGCCATTTTGGACATTTCATTTTCCCCAGGACCTTGGTTACTGCCAGGCAAAACATAAAAGTGCAACCCTGTACCAGAATTATGCAAATAATACAATCTTTGGTGCCATACCTCAGTAAATTTTAGGTTGGTTTCTCATGTCACATATTTATATAACTGGAACAGAGTGAGATTACTTAATTGAACCAAGTAGTTCAGTAACATATAGCAATATACAGAAATAAAAAATCAAGTGCTAAAAGCCTGGCAGAACATTTTTTTCTGTTTTAGTCTTTGAAATATATCCTGTGCCTTGTATATGTAAGACTGTGTGCTATTTTACTAGGCCCTCTCAGTTTGCTTTCCACTGTACGTCTTCCTCTCTCCTGCTCTTATGTGAATACACACAAAATCCATTTTTTGTGTCATTATCTTTGCTCTCAGGAACAAAGAATGACCTTATTACATTTACCGATATCGTCACTACCCCTTTCACATTTTAATTAGCACCACGTTGCAGGAAAACAATTACGTCAATTGTTGGTAGAGGTAGTGGCCTGTCTTTCTCCTTCAGGATTAAAATAGTATCTCTGGTTCCTGTGAAGAGTAAGTCAATGACAAGGTCAGCATCCAGGCCAGAGGGAGAATTAGAAAGAAATATGAACCTTTATGTCCATCTTTGGAGAGGCTGTCCTTAATCCCAAGACATTTGTGTTTAAATTTTTAGGAAGGAATCCAGAAGTAGAGAACTTGAGTTTTGTCTTCAGATCATATCACTAGTAGGTTCTTCTTTAATTATTATCTGAAGCAGCCATTTCTTTCTCTTTTAGATCACATCAGATCCATTTTATGTCCTTACCTTGTCCCTTTGTGATGTGTCAGTCAGCACTATTTAAGTAAGTATTACTTACATATGAAGGTTATGCAGAAAGCAGGTTTGTTTTGTTCTCATCCTTGTCTACAAAGAAGCTGTATTAAATCATTACTCCTAGTTGTCATGTGATATCTCAGACTGCAGTGGTGGGTACATTGCAGGGAGCAGAAAAATACCAAATTCACAATCTATTCTAGGTTTTTCAGAAGTGGTTCGTACTCACTGCTACTTTTCTACTTGATCCTGCTCCACCATAAAATCTGGTAGAGATAGGAGCAGACAGCACGACTCTCAGTTTACAGGTCAATGGACCATGAGCAGTCATATCTGGACATGATGGAAAACACATCATTCAGAGGCAAGGCGCTGTGAATTGGATGCAATAAACTAATGAGACTCTGGGTGGTCTCTGTTGGGGAGGCAGTGAGTGTGTTCTCTTGGTCGGCAAGAAAGGGCACAGACATTTGTAGGATCATTGTAAAGATTTTTAAAATCAGCAACAAATGAAACTAGCAAAGCTGTTATCTCTCCAGGGTTCCTGGGATGCCTTTTCATATGAGGCTACACACTCAACTGGGATTTATATAAGAATGGCATGATGATCTACACTGTTTGTGCCACCGAAACTTGGGATTTCTTTATCATAGTACCTCAGCCTATAATCTAATGTGAGGGGCATGTAAAAAGCTGCATCTGTAATTATATAATCTGTTTCAATATTTAGCTTCTATCTCCAAATATAAAATCAATCAAGTCAGGTGTCTATCTTATTGATAACTGTTTTCATTCTTAGGATGAAAATGACTATATTGGAGGTGGATAATAAATTTGGAATTTACAAATGCATAGATAGCACTGTTACTACCCTTTTTAGGTTGGGCATAAAGTACCTTTGAGAATCTTTGTAGGCCTCAAGAGTATTGGCTTTTGAAAGTGCTGACACCATGTTATGTTATCTAAGAGTCAGGATTAGTTAAAACTTTGAGTACATGAGAATACATCTTAAATAAATATCTTACTTTTGAGACGAACAGGAAATCTGGCAGATTGTAGTATGTGAACAGCCACACAATGACTCTCTGTATGCACAACCATTAATAATGGAAGAAACTTGAGAACATCACGCTTGGTGAAGTGAGTCAGAAGCAGAAGGTGAAACATCGAATGGTCTCTCTGATATGAGAGACCCAGACCACAACTCTTATGAAATGAAAAACAGTGAAACAGGGGGTTAGGGTGGAGGAGAGAGGGAGGGTAAGGTAGAGGGAGGGACAAAAGGAGAGTGGGAAAGTCTTTGTCACCTTGACAAGACACATATGTGCACAAAATCCTCAACTTCATTGTAAACCTTAAATCTTGCACTAATACATATCAATAAAATGGGGGAAAATAATGTGACTTTTAAGGTACCTAACATTATAAGGTGTAGCCAATTTCTCTAATCCTTTGATCTATGGTGGCCACATGACTTGCTCTGGCCAAAAGAATGTGCTAGAAATGACACTGAGCCTGTTTCAAGCCCAAGTTTCAAGGATCTTTATTCACCCCAGCTTTCTACATTATAATCTTATTTCTTTCTTGGGAGCAAGCTGAGGCCAGCTTGCTGAAGGATGCAAGGCCATACGGAACAGAGACAAACTGTCCCTGCTAAGCTCATCATGGAGCAGCCCAGGCAGCCCACTAGCTGGATGAAAATGCATGAGTGAGCTCAAGTCAGACCAGCTAACCTTGGGCCACATCCACTGAACAGCTCGGCTGACCCACAGGCTGTGTGCAATTATACACCATAATTATTTTAAGCTAATAAGTTTTAGGTAATTTGCTACATAACACAATTATAGTTTTACAATGCTGTAGTTGCTCCATAACTGATAAATACAAGAAGATCAGAAATAGAACCAAGTTATGGTACTTTGAGAATGCTTAAATAATACCACAGTCCTAAATCTTAAGGTGTATGATTTTAATTTTGAATGCATAAACAAAGTCACTATCAATCTTCTATAAGGGTTTCTGTAAAATTGTATGGCAGACTAACGGAACAACCAATGAAAAAGTGTTTACGTAAGTTATCTCTAAAAGATCTAATAAAAGCATTTCTTGATTACATACTCTGTATCAGTTACTGTGAGGAAACAACACCCTGATGCCTCTTCTCCTTCCCTCTAGTCTCCTGTCAATGCCTCCTACTGGATCTATCCAGAAGCTGGTAAGAAAGAAAGCCTGAGGAACAAGCTAGTTAGTGGTCATCCTCTTACACTGTATAGTATAAGACTGGAAGGAAATAAAATGGATCTGAGAGAATACATTACAAGGTTAAGACATACTTCATTTTTAACTTGATAAGGATCTATGTTTTAAGGGTCTAAGTAGGTTGAATGTGCTGTTAAAGATGAGTATGCATTCTTTGAGGTTTCGTGGATGTGCTTCAGACATAGCCAGAAATGAAAACTTCTTTTTCTTTTTGATACAGGCTTTTGCTCTGTGGCCCAGGATCATTCTGAACTCACTATGAAATCAAGGCTAGCTTTGGACTCATGGCAATCCTCCTGCCTCGACCTCCCAAGTGTTGAGATTACAGGCATGTGCCACCACGCCTGGCTTATGGGGCACTGGGGAATTGCACTCCGGGCCATGTATTTGTTAGGCAAGTGTTTTAACCACTGTGCTATTCCTCCAGCCCAGAAATTAAAACTTTTATAAAAGGCCTTTTCAGTACCTAGGAATATACAATCTACAAGTTCCAAAAAATGGGACCCACTGACAATTTCTACACAGGAGCCACCTTCTATGTTCATACTACTTCAAATGGGGACAAAGGGACAGAGCATTATCACCTGAAAACCTGCTGTGATTGCAGAACCTTGGAACCTACACAAGATCTACTGCATCAGAAACCTATTTTAACAAGACTCAAAGGGAATTCTGTGTTCACTACAGTTTAAGAATTTGTGGTAATAGACAAGCCCTCTATTATTCCTGGTGTTACAATTTTACAGTGCTTACCATGTAACAGTATTCACCACTTAGCTCATCATAATAAAGTATCATAGCATATAGCTTGACCTTAGAGACTCATTAGAATGTAGGAGATGAGCAAGTAAGTCTCACAATGCAGTGTCATTGTGCAACAGAAGAAACAGAGGCACAAGGGGATTTAAGTCATTGGTCAACACTTAGAGGAGTTAAGGACTAATAAACCTGAGCCTGAACTGAATTGTTCACTACAGATTTTTTTAAATTGATCTTCCACACAAACTAGAAGTGATTCCTTTATTGTGTTACATTCCAGTTTCAGTACAAGCAGTGGAAGATGTTAATGCTGTTATTTCCTTTAATTATCACAAAACATAGCAAAGCTTAGCTACAAAGTATTTTTTTATTAATTCTGTTTTGTAGATATCTTTTTCAATTGTCAATGAAAAGGGACTTACGTTGCCCCAGAGAACTTGTTTTCTCTTGCCCTTGAACAGCATCTCAATGATTTTAGCAGAAAGATACACATACCTCATATGAGTAAAACAAGCAGGCAACTTCAAGAAGATAACCTTACTGGTGTAAGATTTGTAACAACAGGAAGCGTACCAGCAAAAGCAATCTTCGTGAAAGTCATTTAAATTGATTATGTGGTCAAATTCTCATTCTTTTACTAAAGTTTAAATAAGTCCAAGAATCAACGTCTTACTCAAAACTGTTAATGTCACCCACATCACAAACAGGGTGTTCCACATTCATAAGAAACTGGTATTGAGGATGCATTTAAGTTATAATCGTCAATCACAGGTTGCTTACAGATCATAACTATCAGGAAAAATGGTGTTCTTGAAATACCCTTGTGACAACTTTGATTTCTGGCCCATTTTCTCGTCCATGTCCTTTCGTCTACACTTGGCCAGCCACGCCAAACACGGACTGTGAGTTTCCCAGTGACAACTGAAATGGTCCCAAATTTTAACTGCGTCACTCAGTTCAAATACTTCAACTTTCACAGCAAAACAGATTGATTTTCTCCAACAACAAACAATGAAATGCTGCCTTTGATGTCTTGTAATTAGTTCTAATATCGGCAAGCAAATTAAAAGGTAGCAAAACCAAATTTCTCCATCAGGCCCTTATCAGCCCCCTTCGTAACCCATACAGTGGCCTTGTCCTCGAGAATAAGGTGGATAAATGAGGGGAATGCTGCTTCTGGCACTCAGCTTACTCTCGGATAATCTAGCTCATCCTTCTCGGCTGACATGAGACAGAAATAACATCAAAGGGTGATAAACTCCTTCCTGCAAACCAGGGGTTCCATGGTTCAATGGCCACAGGCCTAATCTATCAATCCATTTTCTACACAATAACAGGTAAGAAACCCATTTCAGATCTGTTATAAGCCCTGGCAGGTGGTCTATGACACAAACGGAATACATCAACCAAACGAGCGCTTGGTGTCCCTTTCCTACGGTTTGAAGCACTAGGGGTCAGCTGACATGGATGTAGTAGGCAGGATTTAGTATTAAATTCTTTTAGGTACATAAATATACTCACCCATCTTGATGTGTGAGTGTAAAGAATTGACATAAAAGTACATTTTTGGCATGATTCTGACCTTTTATAAAAATCGTCCCGTTATTTTATTTTACTTTAGCATTACCTTTTGGCTTTGCGGGTGATGTAATAAATGAAACTGGGTTAGAATTTACAACCTGTGTTCTCAAATATGGCCTTTCAGCTACTTTCCTTATTCAATCTCAGTTTAAGGATCTGGCATATGGAAGCTTCCATTTAATGCCATTTAAAGATTAAATTACCAGACTGAAAGGAGATGCTTTAGCACCTAGTCAGAAAAGGTGCTGTAGAAACCAAGACACATCATTTTGCATTATCAAAATCTCCTCTACTATACAATTACTTCCTTCAAAAAAAAGTTCACTGCCATAGGGCAAACATCTTTTCGTTAATAAAGGGCTTTTAAAATGTTACATTGAAGGTCAAGAGTTATGAAATTTTTCTTTTTTTATGACCATGATGCTCTTCTTCATTTAAATTCAATACAGACTTGAAAGTTCACCAAAAATAGGCAAATTTGTTTTTTCTTTTTTAATTTTGAAATTATCTTTTAAAGATGTTCTCAGCTACAACACACGTAAGGGATATATTGTCATGCTGGGTACATGTTGCCAGTACGGATAGGGCGGTGAGAAGAAAACTTACATATGAAAATGAATTATGGCAGAATTATCAGTGTTCTCCAATTCAAATTTAATTTGAAAACACAGCATTGTTTTCAAAAGAGCAAATCATTGTATGCTAGCTGAGGCTTCCAAGTAGATGTTATCTGGCACTAAAGAAAATTCCAGCAAGTGGTTTCCCATCATTTTGCCAAAACTGGGGAAGCTAATATCAAGAATGGAATCAGAGGAAGGGGAAGCGGCATAAAATTCCAATCGCTCTCTATATGGATTTCTGAGATAAATTCAGGCCAATAGGTTGACTGCAAAGACCCTCACGATTATAAGGTCACTTAAATCATAGCTACTCTCAAAATAGAAAATGTGAGTGCCTGAAAACAATATTGAGTGACTTAAGCTTCTTAGGCAAGTGAGAGTCAAAATCAATTATTTGCCAACACATTTTATCAGAAATGCTAGCTGACCGCAGATAACCAGAACAACGAGTGGATACGGTATGCATGGAATGTCTTCCATAGGCCCATTGTCTCACGCTGGTGCCTCAAACTCTCCTCACTTGCAGCTCTTGCCCTCACACTAGTGGTACATCTTCACCTTCCTCCTCAGCAGCCATATTTACAACTATCTGATTAAGGTATCACAGGGGTACATAGCATTCATACTTTACTATTTTAACTATTATCCCTAAATGTTTTAATACTTGAGAGCAATCGTAATGTGGCAGGAATTACATTACACAGATTAGATGCACTGCCTGCCTCCCGGACTTTTTACCACAACTTGTGGATGTTGTAACTGACGTGCAAATAGGATCAGTGTAAGATCACACAGCGAGTAATGGATGAATTCCACAGTCTACAAATGTTAACACAGAAGCCAAGGGTAATGTGCCTCCTTACTAATTCTGTGTATTTTTTATTTGCTTATGAAGTGTTTGACCTATATTCCCAGGATTGCTCAAAACTTCAACAGTTTGGAAAATGTAAAATCTTATATCCTTCCCTCACGCATCCCAACACCCAGTATCTCACCCATCTGATTTTATAAATTGCCTGTATTCTGGGAAGGGATTGTAATATTTATGTGGTATATATGTACAAAACATTCTCAAGCTCAATATAACCATTATGTATCAAATATTTAAATATATATACTAATAAAATGGGAAAATATGTATCCTTATACCTTTATTGTTTACAATGAGTTGATTAATTTGCTACTAATGGAATTTAACTTTCTTGGACAAGGAAATCTTGTCAACTTCACTGAGTTGCCAAGGGCAGATCCTGACAAGTATGATGATGCTGTTTGTGAAAACATCAGCAGTAACTGTAATTACAGTCACTGAGTAGTGGATGGGCTCATGTCTAAGATCCTGATGCTTGTACTCATAACGGGTGATTCTGTGTATACATTTTATCCTGTAAAGTGGGTACTCATAAGAAAGAGGAAGCTATTAAAATTATTATGGGATAACAGGCAAACCCAGGACTGCCAGAAAAATATTGAGATGTACTCATGACATGCAAACTAGTAATAAACCCCATCACAATGGGCGATTACAGGAAGCAAAGTCAAGGATGCTTATGTTATAAACTTTAAATTACTATGCCCTTCCCCCAGTGCTCAGCCTCAACCTATTTAACAACTATAAATTAGAGACATGAATATTTATAATGCCATGCCCCATGAAATTATGCATGTCCTTTAAATAAGGCAAGGATGGGAATTGACTGTGATAGGCTTAGAGCACCATGTGATAAATAGTTATATGTAGATAATTGTTGAATGAATAATTTAATGAATAAATAAATGCTCTGCTGTAATTATTAATTACATACAGGAAGATGGATTCCCAAAAAGTATTATAGACTGTATGTCCAGTGAATAGATGAATATCACTTTCTTGTATAATGGCATTTCAACTCATAGATTTACAAAATGAGGAATTGTCTGGATTATGTACAAATGTACTTTATGGGGAAAGGTTCTGGCCACATCAAACTTCAGTGGAGCATCTGGCACCTGACACTATTCCTAGGTGACCACTCAAGAGAAAGTTTTCTTTTGTAGTTAAAAAGTCAAATGAAGGGCAAGACCTAGGGATCATTACAAGAACTACTTATTAATCACCATACTTTGATAGGAAATTAATTGAGTAAAAAGTGCAAAAGGCAAACTGTAGCTTAATTTCATTTTTTTTCCTTTTGCTTTGCACAGTTAGAGCAGTGATTAATGATGACTGGCATTGCATGAAGAACGTATCTGGAAAATCAGCACACATTTATTTTCCTGATACAAATGAAAAAAATAGCTAAAATATTTACTCCTTGAATAGATATTTAAAAACATGATATAAGGTTAATAAAAAGTGAACCAAGGGCTGGAGAAATGACACAGCTGCAAAGCACTTGCCTTGCAAGTGCAAGGCCCAGGGTTCAATTCCCCAGCACCACATAAAGCTGGGCATGGTGGCACACGCCTGTAACCCCAGCACTTGAAAGACTGAGGCAGGAGGACTGCGAAATCCAAGGCCAGCCTGGGCTCTATAGTGAGGTCAGGACCACTCTGGGCTACAGAGTGAGACCGTGTCTCAATAAATAAATTAATTAATTAATTAAAATAAAAAGAACCAGTTTTCTGGAAATTTATATATAGCTAATTATATATTATAAAAGATGACCTGGTTTAGGAGTTGCACTACTTTATTTCTTTCATAAATTTATTTTGTGACTTAACTTGAAAGTAATTCCAATATTATTATTTCAAAAATTACTCCATATTATAGCTTTTATATAAACATTATATTTGCAAACCTAGTTTTTGTTTCTGGATGAAATTTATCAGGTTCTGTACGAAGATTCATATAAATAAAATTTATTTTCTAGCAAAATTTCTTAATTGTGCCTGTAAAATGCTTCAGTCTTACTATGCAGCATTTTATACCATCAAGGCAGTAAAAACTTAAAATAGTAATTTATTCATAAATGAGTTGTGAAATATGATACAAAATTTAAATTCATCCAATAAAGTGGAAATAAACTTACTATGACTAGTTGGGAATGTATAACATAACCTAATTTTTAAAATACTTAAAATCAGGGTGAGCCAGCATAAAACTCATTTTGGAACAACATACACATATTTTCCTACATGACAATAACAAATGTTCCGCAGTAAAGAAGGATCTAGAAAATCATTTCAATAAACGTAGCACCCCCTTCTCAAAACAAGGCAAAACGCAGAGCAAAACCTCCTGTTTTATTTTAAAGAACAGAAATACTAATTTTTATATTTAAAGGAACAATGAGATGAAAGGGGAACCTGTGTGGTTTTGTTTCCAGTATATTATCCGCGCAAAAATCACTCGAGCTTTACTGACAGCATTTTCCAGTCATGTTTATATTTAAATAGAGAAGTAGTTAGGCTCAAATAAGTCAGAAAATCTTCCTAGGACTCCGAATCCTCATCTAGATGTGAGTAACACAGCTTCATGTGTCCCTTTCAATCTGAAAAGCCCTAAACCTTCAAAGCAAACATTCAATCTTTTAACCCTTTCAAGAAATATTAGAAACAGAATAAAAGATAGCTTCTTTGGATTTTATTTAAACAATGAGTGGGTGAAAAATAGCCACATGTAATATGTAAAAAGAACAAAGAAAAATAAACAAAATTGTCAGTGTTGTGAAAGGCAGAGGAGGAAAGAAAGGAGAGGACTTAAAGGTCTCCTATTAACAAAGGTATAGTATTAAAATTATAATTTTGGTAGATGACTCAGATATTAAGGACAGTGTAATAATCGAGCCCTACCCAAAATGATGTCCCGGTGTTAGTTTTAATTTTCTATCAAAATATTTTTGTTCCGTTGCAAGAGATTATGTCTTGATTTCTGTTTTACAACCCACAAAGCTGAAAGTGGATATTTCAGACCTTATTCATCTACCACAAATACAATTTTTCTGTTCCTTTTTGTGTTATCAATGTCTGCTAGAATATCGAGGAACATTTTGAGATATCCTTTCTCTATTTTCTTATCATAAAGTATAACATTATTTGTGTTGTCATGGAAGTATAATATTTAAGTACCAAGACACATTTTCTTATTATACATGTGTCTATCTTTACATGGGTATCTTGATAAAATTAAAGGAAAACCCCTTTTTAAATTTTTTCACTAGAAGACAATTTATGTAAAAAATGCTTTATTGTGATTATTTGCATAACTGGGGGACAATATAGCTATTTGAAAATAATTTTTGAAATATATACTTGTTTGAATTATAGTCTTAAGAACGTATTTTCATTTTAATGTCATAGATTAGTACTTGTTTCAGTGATCTGTTAGAAGAACTTCAGCAACACAACTTTAAAAATGTAACAAATAACCAACATAATTTGAAGTGAAGTCTCAATTATTTTCTTTTCAAAGAGGAGAAATTTTCTCAGTATAACATCTTCATAACACTCAATTTAGCTGGATGTTGATGAATAGCAGGCAATTCTTTAAAGGTAATTGCACAATTTTTGAAAGTAGCCATTTTATGGTACATGAAAATTATAGTTCTGAAATATCTTCTGGGAATGGATTTGTTCCCAGTTTAAAGGATTCCAATTTGCTTTAGATTCTCGATGTAACAAGGTTAACATGTTTTAAAAATGCTAAATATGGTAGAGGAACTGTGATCAAAACTGAACGAGGGGTTTTAAAACATCCTTGAAGGACAAACATGGAAAAATATATCTGGGACATAAGAAATAAAGGTTGTGCAACATCCAGAATAGAGCCTAGAAAATGTTTACAGAAAAGGTGTCATGATGGTAGAGCTAATAAGTGGATTAAAATATAAAAACTGAATTTTCAGATGAAAACTTGTCCCTAGCTTAAAACCACCACATGAAGATTAGTGTCTCCTTGGCACTTCTTATAAGGAAAAAAGAAATCAAAACTAACAAAGAATGTGTCACTCTTCAGAGACATATATGTACACCCATGTTCACAGCAGCACAACTAACAATAGCTAACATATGGAAGTCACCAAAATACCCATCAATAGACCAATGGACACACAAACTGTGGTATTTATACACAATGGAAAACTATGCATCTATAAAGTCCAACAACGTGGAGACTTTGCAGGCAAATGGAAGAAACTTGAGAACGTTATGCTTAGTGAAGTGAGTCAGAAGCAGAAGGTGAAACATCGAATGGTCTCTCTGACATGAGAGTCCCAGATCACAACTCTTATGGAACTTAAAAGGAAAAACAAAGTAAAACAGGGGGGTAGGGTGGGGAGGGAGGAGTGGGGAGGGGGAGGGACAAAAGGAGAGTGGGAAAGTCTTTGTCACCTTGACAAGATACGTATGTGCACAAAATCCTCAACTTCATTGTAAACCTTAAATCTTGCACTAATACATATCAATAAAATGGGGAAAAAACAAAGAATGTGTCATTCTTATCTAAAGAAGTTGACTGTTATCTGGAGAAACTTTAACTGTCAATGGAAGTACTGCAGCATTAGTCAGCTTTTCCTTTGCTGCGACAAAGCTCCCAAATATTCAACACTCACAATTTAAAGGAGGAAAGGTTTCTTTATTTATCTATTCATTTATTGAGACAGGGTCTCTTTCTATAGCCCAGTTTAGTCCTGAACCCACTACTGAGCCCAAGTTCGCCTTGGAATCAAGGCAATTCTCCTGCTTCAGCCTCCGGATTGCTGGGATTATAGGCGTGAGCCACCATGCCCAGCTTATGTGGCACTGGGGAAATCCACTTGGGTACTTACAGCTTGCTAGGAAAACACTTTGACTGTTGAGCCATTCCTCCAGCCCTGGTTTATTTGGTTTATGGTTTCACAGGTTTAGGTCCATGGTCAGCTGGATCTAAGGCAGAAACATGTGGCCCAGGGTATGGTGGAGGAAAGCTGTTCACTTCCCGGCAGCCAGGAACAGAGCACAGGGAGAGTGACAACAGACATGTCCTCCAAAAGCCTCGAGTGACGCATCTCCTCCAAACCATCTCTTAACAACACAATTAGCTGTAAATATCAGTGGATCAATACCCTGATGGATGAGTACAGAACCCCTATGATCCAATCACCTCTCCAAGAGTCTTTTAACGCAGTTAAGATGACAATTAAACTTAATACAACCTCAAAACAAAGCGCTCTGTATTACAAAATCTGAAAATGTCCTTCAGCTAGAAAAATCATCTTCTTTAGCACATAGAAACACTCAGTCACCAAAACCCATCAGGTACTCAGAGCCCACAATCATTCTTTTTCTCTATATTTTCTTTTCTTTTTTCTTTCTTTCTTTTTCTTTCTTTCTTTTTCTTTCTCTTTCTCTTTTTCTTTCTGTCTGTCTCCTTACCTACCTATCTATAAACCATCTGTTTATCAATCTATCAATGAGATCAGCCTCATTTGGTGATGCATACCTATACTCCAGCTACTTGAGAGACTTAGGCAGGAAGATCTCAAGTTCAAGTCTAGCTTGAGCAATTTACTGAGACACCCATTCTCTAAAACATTAAAGACATGTACTTAATACATAATTAATTTTATAGAACATGTACAGCCCAAAAGGGAAACCAACAACATGATACAGAAAGAAATAAAAAATCTAACCATTTCCCCATCCATTCAAGAAACTGAACTCATTATTAAAAATTTTTCCACAAAGCATCCCATTCCAGATTGCTTTCCAATTGAATTTTCAAATTATCTTAGGAAGAAATCGTATCAATCTTCAATAATTACTTCCAGAAAAAATAGAAAAAGTGGAAATATTTTTTAACTTGTTTTATAAAGCCAGTCTAAAAATGCTATCAAGAGAAATTCTAAACCTTGTTTACGAGGTCAAAAAATCCTACAACAAACACCATAGTTAGTGATAAGTATTGAGAGTTTTCTACTTGAGAAGCGAAATGAGATAAAGTCTTCCCATAATTGCTAAAATCAGAGACATGGAAAAAAGAAAGTGTCTCTTTTGGAGGACATGATTTTATGCATTGAAATTCAGAGGGGGATGAATGGCTACAGAGTTTCTGTTTGGAGTGATAGAAATATTCGGAGCTAGGTGGTGATGACGCCTGTAATCATTATCACTATACTGTACTGTAAAAACTCTAAAAAATCATTAGCATGGCAAATTCTGTGTTATAACCACTTACAATTAAAAGTAAGGTTATATAACAAAACCATTACAGTGCACATGTTAAATGGGTGAATTTCGTAGTATATAAGCTATAACAAAATAGTCTTAACAAAAACTAATTACAGTGGTTATAATTAAGCCACTATAACACAGAGACAAACAAATGGAGGAAAATAGAAACTCCAGGTGCAGATCAAGATATATATATATAATATATAATATACAGTATATATATATATATATATATATATATATATATATATATATATATATATTCACTTGATTTGTGGCAACGGTGCTGTGGCTATACAGTGGGGGAAGTAATTGCTTTTAAATAAATGGCACTGGATCACAGATATTGCTTTTCATGATAAATTCATAAGTGTCATTTTTGAAGGAGTAAGTATGTATTTATATGATAATCATTTTTAAGATTGATTTTAAGAGTATCTTAGGTGAAAAGACCAAAACTCATAAGCAAAGTGGGTAAACAGTAAAATAAAGGAAAAAAGACAAACAACTATTCAAGAAAGTTAGCATGCATTAGCTATTAAGTCTATTCTATACATTTTTGATTTATGATACTTGCTATACTAGACCTCTTTCATCTTGCTTAAATACTGTCAATAGGCATTTGATCACTAAACTGATCAGTTCACTTTTGCAGTCTACTTCTTTGGAGTAACTCATGCACAAAGAAATAGAGGTATTTCAGCATTTGGTTATCAACGTGAAACATTCCACTCTCCCCAATTTTTCCATCTGTAAAAAAAACGTGAAGGCAACTCAAATGGTCAGGTCATAAAAAATAATTAAAAAAATTCTACATGCGAGCTCTCTCTCTCATGAATAAAGCACCCACGGGTGAGGGGGGGGGACAAATATCAATACTTGGGCCAGTTAACATGTGTGACAGAGGAGATGGTTAAGGCCTAACCTTTATCCACCGGAGGTTTGTCTGTTTGAGCTTTTTTTCAAGTTTATCTTGCTCTTCTGGGCTTCGGGGAGCACTTACAAGCGCTGTTCCTCCAGTTTCATTTAATTGTTTTAGAATTCCCTGGCGCAGGGGCAGCTCTGCTGCCAGTAACTGAAACAGACAAATGCAACAACGTTTAAAATGAATTACAGAACAATTCCAACTACCTTGCCTTCGCCTCTATTGATTAGTCTATCAAAATGAAGCAACTTGACCAAAGGCCCACTGGTACATCAGACACGAGTAGTTTTCTACAGAGCACAGAGCCAAGGGACCAAAATACCTTCTCCTAAATAGATAAACCTTCCTACAGATGAGCAAGGTATTTTCCTCCTTGGCCAGTTTTTTTTTAGGAGAAAAATGTTAGGTTGCATGATTAACATCCCAGAGTTATCCTTAAAACACAACTATCATAAATAAAACAACAATTCTGTCATCTACCAAGGTATCGTAGGATATCCAAACATACCACAGATGTCACCTAGTAAGAAATTGCACTCTTCATGTACACAGTGCCAACTCCTATGCCAAATTCTTCACATATATTATCTAAGTATGTCTTCACATTATGGTATTTCCAAGAGGTAGTTCCTATTATCCCAATACTTGTATAGAAGGAACCTGAGACAGAGACGTAAAACACCAGCAGGAACCTGAGACAGAGACGTAAAACACCAGCTCCAAGGACAAAGAAGAGGCAAGCAAGCAAGCAGCGCTTCAAATGTGGGAAATTTCATTCTGGAATCTTTGTTTTTGACTCTCCTAATCCTTGAGTTTCTTTTTCATATTCAAGATTACATAGTTTACACCTTTTCCCAAGACCTACAAAGCCATCATGATGTTAATGATGTTTTATTGATGTGTGTCATGTAGAGCTGCAGTGTACAACAGAGCAGTCCCTTGCCACAGGATGCTCTCTAAATTTAAGTTAATTAAAATTTAATAAAATGAAATCAGCTCCTTATTTCCTCATTGATACTAGCCATCTTCAAAAAGGCACACACGGAGGGGGCTATGGAAATGAATAGTGCAGACCTTTACCACCCACATAGAAAGTTCTATTGGACAATGTTTATCTAGCTTATGCAAGGCAAACAGAAAATCAGTAAGTATTCATTAATAAGCGAGTGCTGCTAAATATATCTATAAAATGAGTTATCAATTATATTGCCGTGCATGATACTTAGCACATTCAGGAAAGATGTTGGGCAGATTAAATTCATTTTATAGGGCACAGCCTCCTTTCGTTGGCACATAACTTTATTTTTTGAATCTCGAATACCTACTATAATCTGATATGCAGATGATGCTCAATATTTGTTCACTAAGTTAAACAATATTTTTATACTTTATCCCCTGCTAGGGTGTAAATTTCTTGTTTCAAAGAATTAATCAGTTGACATTGGAGCCTAATTTGCATGTGTAAACCAACTCAATCATTGATAAATAAGCAATTCCATTTCTCTTTGATTACGCAACCTTGTAAAATGATGATAATAGCAATCACTTTTGGAAGTTTGATATGAAGATCAAATGAAATAGGAGTTGTGAAGGCATCTACTAGTTGGCACAAAATACGGGATGATTAAAAATGAATTTCGAGTCCCTTTCACCTTTACTTCAACAATCAAAATAAGACAGATCCAAGAGTTGTTTAGCCAAAATTAAAACCATAAAAACTAATCCAACTTCACAATCACAGCATGCCAGCCAGCCATGTGAGGTGATCAGTAATATATAGAAACCACAGTAGGAACACACAAAAGTCACTTGAATAAACTGAATGTCTATTCAACAGGAATGGAACGCACACTAATACCATTGCCCTCAGCCCAGATCAAGCAAATCAAAGCAAAACATTGCTTCAGGCAAATGCAATGCCTTTAATTAGAGGCTGAAGTAGAGATACTGATTTGACAATTAAAGCTTTCACTAAGAAATGAGGTTCTTTCCTATAAAGACCATCCCCAAATGTTCACAGGCATAGCCTAGTCGTGATTGAAATGTAATTCCCATTCATATTTATACGATTCTACACACTCTGTGTTTCAGTTTTTCAAATTACTTGAAGCTGTGGGATTCTCCCAATAAATCTAAAATCAATTGCAAATTAGTTTTTTAAATAGCTGCCATTCATTATATGTATAAATACAATACACAGGCAATCTATGCATTCATGTACACATACACCTACACCCACCCTCCCTCCAAAACCCCGCCACATACATACACATACAAATATACACTGGTTGGAAGGCACTGCCTTAAGACAAAATAAAGTTATGAGAAAACCACTTTAGTAAAGAACTATGAATAACATAATGGGTGGGAAATCAATGATTAAATACATTTAGAAATAGATTTATATGCTCTTTATACAAGCAGGCCCTTGGGGAGTCTGGAAAATAAAATTACCTTGACTTCTTCAAGCTTTTCTGTTAGCTGCTGCTCATTTCCAAGTTCAAGTGGAATACTAGTAATGTTATCTGCTTCTTCCAACCATAAAGCAAATTCATTTAAATCTCTTTGAAATTCTGACAAGATATTCTTTTGTTCTTCTTGCCTGGAGAAAGAAAAATAAAATTGTTATAAATGACATATTTCTCAAGTTTTTTTCTTTATAAGCAAACTAGAAAAACCATGGCAGACAATTCAAAAGAAAGCATTCAAGAAGATAGTAAAAAAAAATTCATTTTAAGAAAACTCATTTACTTTGAACAAACAAATTTCAATATTGCAAAAATCTTTAAAGGATAAGAAATAAAAATTGGTCAGGAAAAAAATCTGTCTAAAACTTTTCACAACATTATGTTATGACATTACAGCAAGATTACTCTGCATTTTCAGATTGGATGATTCTTTTTTGGTAGGGGCTATTCTGCTTCTTTTAGGATGTTTACACCAGATGCAAGAGCAGCTTCTTGTGCTCCCAACAAATGTGACAACTAAAAATGTCTTGAGGCATTGCTTAATATCTCCCTGAGAATATTTTTTGCCCCTTTTGGAACTACTCCACTTGTGAAAAACATAAATGAAGTCACATGTTTTAGGATAATTAACTAAAATATATTTTATGGAAAATTAAAAGACAAAATAAAAACAGTGGTTTAAAATAAGAACACAGAATGATTTATGTGTTAAAATGCTTTCCAAATTACAACTATTTCTTGAGGAAGGACAAAAGCTGATTTACAATACTTAAAATATATTGTACTAGTGGAGGTCTTTAAAGACGCATAATTATATGCTACTTAATTAGGCATAAATTTATTCTTACATATTGGATAGGAAGACTCAACTGAACAAAATGGTTTGCATAAAAACAATTTACAATCTTTGTTCTACTGTCTTTTGGGAACTGTATGTCTCTCTCATGTAAGCTTTTAATTGAAGTACAAAGCACATACAGGAAAGTGCCCATACAACTGTGTAGCTCAGTGAAATTTTAAAACTTAGACACCTCATACTAGTAGGGAAAAGCAAGAGGTAGGGAATAAATGCTATTAGATCCCCAGCAATACTCTTGCCCCCTTGGGACTACTGCCTCCAAATGTAACCAGCAACCTGTTAAGTTTGCTTATTTCGCCTATATTAAATATCGAATTAATGGTATCAAATGGTAGATACTCTTGTATCTTGCATCTTTTACTCAAAATTATGTTCACCATAATGTATTTTGTGTCTAGTTTTAATTTGTCCATTCTCCTGATTGTACAGAATTCAATAACACAAATACACTCCTGTTGATGGACACTTGGATTGTTCCCATGTTTTGAATGTTTAGTTAAGAATAGATTTTTTGTTTCAACTTAACAGATGTTCATTGAGAGCTTCCTATCTTCTGTGAATTTCCTGAATAAGAGGAGTGAAGCTGAATATGTTTTAAACCTGGTCTTGAGGAACTTATAGTTTATGAAAAGAAACAAAAATGCAAGTTGATCATTAGGATTGAGTGTTACAGGAAGATAAATTATTTCTGGGCAGAGCTTGGGAAACATCACAGAGAAGACAATGGTTTCTGTGTTGATCAATGAAGAAAGGTCCTCATACTTGAGGAGTAAGGCACAGTCTATTCAAAGCGAGAACTTGAAAGGTTTACCGTTGCTCACATTGCCCAGCCTACAGTACGGTCATTGGACTTCTGCTTGTGTATATTCAATTTTGCTATCTGATAAGAATTCGTTCAAAGACTGTTATGGGACATGAAAAGTGGCATTCTCTTTTCCGTACATTCTTAACGTAGGGCCAGAGATATTCCGTGAAAATCAAGATCAGATTGTTATGTCTGCATTTAAAACTCTTCTGTTGCTTCCCTATTCAGTAAGAGCAAAAGCCCAGACAAACACCTAACAATAAAGTATGCTACCAGGGTGCAGGTCTGGGTTTCCAATGTGGGAGATGCCATTTTACGTGGCTGCTGAGCGCGTGGGATGTGGCTAGTAGAAGTTGAGAAGACCTGAAAGTGTAAAGTACCGTATTTTAAAGACATCATAGAGAAAAGAGTGATCCCTGTGTCTTCGGCTCAATTTTGTTGTGAATCTAAAAGTGTTCTTTCAGGAAGGTCTATTTAAAAAAATTTAAAAAACAACTTTTGTCAATACTTTGCATATCCTATACATATTAAATTTTTTAACATATTGGGTGAAATACAGTTACATTCACTGTTACCTTCTAATGTGGTGATTGGAGAAAGTTAAAAGTATGTATATGACAACGTGACTTTTCCATTGAAGAGCACTGACCTGTTGTGTAAGATCTGCTGGTGCCTTTCCTTCTTACTTTTCAACCACCTTCCCACCTATGTCATCTTTTGCTTATCCTTTCTGGGAGCCATTGGTCTTTTTTTGCTGTGCTCCCCTAATACACTAGATAGGTCTTTTGCTTCTGAGCTTTTGCACTAATTCTTTTCTCCCTAGAAAGTCCTTCTTCCAATATCAAACATGGCTAGCTCTCTCCCTACCCACAGTTTCTCCCTCATGATCCCACTTTAAAAAATGGTATTTCCTTCCAATATTTCTATTCTTTAGTTCTGAAAATTAACATGCTCTGTAATTTTGTTATTTATTTAGTGTTCTCTCACACACATAGAATTAAGCTTCTTGAGCAAAGGAATTTGGGGTATTTTGCCTGCTATCATCTTTGCTCCTGGTAATAATGCCTGGCAAAGAATAGATGCATATTGAATACACACTGCATGAAAGAAAGAATGGTCCCCTCATTGTTTCTATCTTGGATGGACTACTGTTCTAATATGATCCGTCCCACTTTTTAAAATACCTGATGGTATAACGTGGTCTAAGTTACCTCCTACTGTGTACTGTGATTTTTTTTTTTATCAAATTAAAGACATTTCAGTCACAACTCATTCAGTATCAAGGGACGCAGAGTTTGGGGGCTGAGGACCTCTGCCAATTCAACTATGACACATCACTTAAGAGTTTTTATTTACTAAGAAACTTGTTCTTTTAGAATTTTTGTTAATGCTCTTCTATGTATGCATAAAATGAAATATAAGTGAAGAATTGCATAAAGTACTCCTAAATCGTCCTCACGTTTAGAGTGACTCTTCTGTGTCACTTTTCCTTTCAGGATATGGTGTACAAGGGGGACTAGAAATGGCTGGCAGTGGAAATGCTACTGATGGGGCTTCTCTGCTAAACCTTGTTGGGAAGTAGCAGCTCTCAGCTGCTGCCAATTAGTTTTAGAATGTAGGATAATATTATTCTTCTGCAAGTTCTGCTCTAAGATGCAATTCTGAAAGAAGAAACATTGTACTGTAAATATCTTCTGTTGGTTAAAAGTTTTGATAAAGAATTTCAGGAATGTTCTAAACAGATTCAAAGATTGGGGCTTAGGTCTTAAGAATCCACTTTATCTTTTTCCTCTCTTTTCTACTCATTTTTCCCAGTCTTTGTCTCCATTGGTATTATATTCCAGATTGTTTCACTCAGTGTTCTGAATAATTTTTGTAGGACTTTGCTAAAATCTGATGATTTGGAAAAAACTAAAAATACTGGTAAGGTTTTATCCAATTTTCAATTTTTCATCCTAGAAGTAATTTTGGCCAGATAAATATCACAACCTATGGCCAAAGAAATGAAAACTTGAAAAACAGAAAAGAGTATTTTCAAACCAAATTAATAATGATAATAATACCCAGGTATACCATAAAATTCTGAAAGAAAATTAACTCCCCACCTTAAATACATCTCTAATTATTTACTTGTAAACTTTTCCTCTTACGAGTATTCAACCTTGAAAAAGACAGATTACCTATTCACTATAATTGAGATCTATCTATTTAATTGAAATATAACCCTTTATGCATCTTGCAGCTATTTTCCTCATTTAAGATTCTCTTCTATTTCCTTAGGTCATTTGTCACTCCGAAAAAAACCTGATTTTAAAAATTATGAATAATAAGCTATATATGGGTTAATCATATTTCACCATCCTTGTTTTTTTGTTTGGTTCCAATTTTTTTCATTATAAAAACTAACATTACAACAAATACATTAGGTTTTTGAGTTCTGGTCTCATGTATTTGCTGCGTTCCTTGGAATGGGAAAAGTTAACAATAAAAATCCTAAGGATTTAGATACACATTGCTAAATTTTCCATTGTGGTACTAAGACAACTCCTAAGCTCCTACTAATTATTAGAAAACATCAACCTCACCACACTTTCACAGCTATTGAGAATTGCACTGTATACATTTGACAGAAAAAGTTTGTCATGAATATTTTACAGTTTCTGTTAGTAGAGATGTTGAAAAATATTGTGTGTGCATCTTTGTCATTTGTGTCTCTATGGTTCAGTATCTATTATATCAGTTGCTCATTTTTCTCAGTAATTTATTTGTATGAACTTCTTTTGTACATTACATATAAATTATATGTATTGAAAATATTTTTTCAGGTTGCCTTTTGCTTTTGAGTTTTGCTTCTACTTCTGCTTGTTTCTAAATAAAAGATCAAAAGGTTTATTTCTTTTTTATTTTACGTACAAGGTATGGTCAAAACATATGGTGAAGGTTTCCCCATTTTATTAATATGTATATATGTAATGCACAATGTTTACATTGAATTCGAGTATTTTATGCACATGTATATTGAGTTAGAATTATTATTCTTTCCCTTGTTTGACCCGTCCATACCCACCCTCCCCATCCCCACTGACTCCTACTATCCCCCCTGTTTGGTTCTATAAAGGACTGCATTCTGAGATTCGCATATTAGAGAAACAATTTGATATTTAACCTTCTGTGTTTGACTCACTTCACTGAGCATGATGGTCTCAAGTTGGATCCATTTACCCACAAGAGCCTCCGATCTATCTGTCTTTATGGAAGAGTAGTACTCCATTGTGCACATATAGCACAAGTTTTGTATCCATTCATCTGTTGATGTGTATTTGTGAACTTGTATCTGTACAATTGTTTACATACTCGCTGCTATTCTGAATCCTTATTTTTTATTCAAAAAACTAAATATTTAATTTTTCTAGAGTTTAGTTTCTGACATTGAAGGGTTTTTCAGAAATTGCTATTTTTTCCTTGCACAATGTGCTTGCTATTGATTTGTAGTACCTTAATTATTTTTAAATTTTTTATATGACTAAGGTTCTGTTTATTGATTTACAGTAGATTTTTATGACAGTGATAGATTACTGCAACATTAAACTTTAAAATATACTTAATTTCTAGTAGGTTAACCCCACCACCTGTGCTATTTTAACTTACATAATATATCATTTGTTCAAATTACAAAATAAATCTCATTGGGGATTTTGGTTGGGACTGCATTAAGTCAATAAATTAACTTGTGCAAAAATTATATCTTCCCAATATAATTCTGCTAGATTTTCTGTGATTACAGTCCATTTGGATATTGATGTATTTGGGACTCATCTGTGCACAATAATTAATTGAATTTTATAATTAATCTTCTGCATCAGTTTCAAAGGCAGCAACTCACAGATGATTTAATGGACATTAACTGTATACTAATTTGTAGACCCTTAAGTCTCAGAACAAATCACCCCTTCGAATGGAAGCTTTGGTTCAGCTCTTTGCCACACTGCTTCTTTTCATAGAATGTGCACATTTTTCTGATGATTTTTTTTAAAAAAAGTACAGCCTCCTTTAAAATAAGAAAACAGTTGGTAGTCATGTCTTGTCTAGATTTGTTTATTTATTTAATTTTTACTTTGAAATATAAAAGTGTTGGTGCCAAAATCCCACTGGGACCTTGTTATAATCTGCTTTACCAAGCGCATGTGTTTCCTGAAATTTCAAAAGCCTCTATCTGAAGTTTTAAAAGCTGCAATTTGAATTTATGTATTCAGATGATTGCAGAAAAGCAAAGGAACGTAGTTAGCATTTCCAGGCTCGTCTCTTGACAGAATACTTTAGACGTGCTTTCTACTGGCATTCATCACATGAAGTGTTATTTCTTTGTTTACCTACCTGCTTAATGCTTATGGGAGGATTTATTCAGGCATGTGGTAGTAATAATAATGAATGGGGTATTTAACATTACCCATCTGCAATTAAGTGCTAAATATTTTACTTTTAGAGGCTTCTCAATACATTCAACTTTTTTATTTTAAAGAATGGCTTCTGTTTGAAATATTGGCTTTGTTACAATTTACATTATAAACGCTCGTAATACAACTGAAGGAAGCACATACTATGATGGTGAGAGATTTCCATAATCAGAAAGGAAGAGTTATCAATGTGCTGCTAAATTCAATGAATTTAACATTAACTCTTAACATTTTCTGTGGGGTTGCTCTTATGGAAGAGGCAGAGGAAAAGGCTGCCAAATCACAGGGCATAATTTCAGCGAGAAAGGGGAGGTACCAAGTGTTTCAGGGACATGGCTACAGTAGGTATTTTCACATTTGAATCTCTTCTAAGACTCAAAGGATCCTTTGAATTATTTTCTTAATAACCCCGACAAGGGAATTATACTATGGGAGGTTTCTACGTAATATATGCAGGTGGAAAGTGACTCTCCCACTTATGCGGATGAAAAATACCCCTGAATTCTTCTTGAATTAGAAACATCAGAAAATGAAGATAGAACCATCACCTGTCCATGTGTAACAATCACCTGTCCGTGTGTCCGTGTGCAACAATTAATTTGATTGACTATACATGTACTAGTGTAGAAATTATATAATGCAAATTATATTAATGAGAAAGATCACATTTCCTCATTTGTATTCTATGTGACTGGGTTTAAATTCTTCACATGTATCTTTAACACTGGAATATTCACCCTGATGAGTGTAATTTTTTGACCCAACTCTGTTTCCAAGAAGGTATCCTTGTCACTTATACCTAAGCAGCGTGAAGAACTTACAGCTAAATCCATATGTAATATTCCACTAAGAGTTTTATTCTAAGCTACGTGCATACAATTACATAAGACAATTTTTATGTTATATAAAAAGTGTTTTTCTTTTTTCCATACCATATGGCCATAAGCTAGGCAATGTAACCACTGAGTTGCTTTTAACACTATTCTTTTCAAAGCTGTATCACAGTGGCATCCAAGTCTTGATACTGTGATGTCATTCCACTATGGTTAATCCCTATATTAAATTCATTTTCTTCCAGTTTTATTTTACCCCTATTTTATTGATATGTAAAAATCATACATACTGTTTACTTTGAAGTTGAATATTTTGTGCACTTATATATCACGCCAAAATCGCTCTTCCAGGTTTTCTTTTTTTTTTGCTACTCAACAAGCCACTAAAACAAGCAACACCTGTGATCCAGTGTAGCCAAGATTTCTTCTCTAGATAGACAGTACTTTCTTATTTTGAGCAAAATAAAGTGTGTGTCATGTAATTCGAGAAACTTTAGAAGAATTCAATACAAGGCCCTTCCCTTGTGAAATTAAAAAATTTACTCATTTGGACACACAGTAACTTCCTCATCTCATACTTTCTAAGGAATATTATCAGAATCAGAAACTATGCTGTAATTCTGGTTAAATCAATTCACTCCCCATATGTGCTTCGTGCTTGAGTCACGAATTAGACATGCATTTAACTTTGCCTATAGTATAACCCTTATAAAAATGAAATGTTCCAATCCAGGCATGGTGAGGCATGCCTATAATTCCAATCCCAGTATTACAGAAAATTGAGGCAGGAGGACCATAAATTTGAGGCAAGCCTGAGCAATTTATGGGCACCCTGTCTCCACATAAAAACAATAAATAATAAGGGATGGATATGTAGCTCACTGCAAAGACCCTGCGTTTAATTGGTAATACACACAAACAGGGAAATGTTTCTAAGGAGAATGGCATATCAAGGCTTCTCAGTGCAAGTGGGCCTCACTACAAGGAAATGATTAGCATCTTGGAGGTAGGTGTGGAGACTCATACGACCAGAAGCTTAGCAAGGTGGGTGCCTGAAAGGAAAACTCCCAACCTAAATGCTGCCAATTATTAGTGAGTATGTGAAAATACGTAAATTACTTCATCTCCAGGCTTCAGTTGCCTGTTTTAAGATTAGGGGAAGGGTGTGCTTGTAAGGATTGTATGTGCTCTCAGAAACCCAACTTTTAGCCTACTGTTCACTGTTAGCATCCAACAAATAGTAGAGAAAACACAATGTACACACAAGGGAACCCGTAGATACTGAACTTCCTAGCTCAGAACTTGGCTGAAGTTTATATGGTGAAGTTTTTATACAGAAAAGTATTTCTGAAGTATGGAGGTGAACACAGGGGATATTCTGAAATGGAACTTCTGAATGTACCATCTGATGACTCTATTTCTCTTTTCTAACTAACTTTGACAATATTTTTGTGGGTAAACACAATTAGTGTTTTTTTTTTTTTCTCTTGCTCTCTAGCCCAGGCTGTTTCTGAACTGACATTGTAGCACAGGCTGGTCTCTAACTCACAGCAATCCTCCTGTTTCATCCTCTCCAGCGCTGGGATTACACGCCATGGCAACCATGCCTGCCTGGTGTCTTAGTTACTTACTTGTTGCTGTGACAAAATAACCAACATTCACAACATAAGGGAGGAAAGACTGATTTAGCTCACCGTTTCAGAAGGTCTCTCTCACACACAGCCCGTTCACAGGGTAGCCAACAACGGTGAAGGTGCATGGCAAAGACAAGAGGCTGGAGAACTGCTCACCCCACTGCAGACGGAAACCAAGTGTGCCTGCCGACGCCGGCGAGCCCAGAGGCTTGCTGGGAAGAAGCTGTAACGATCTTTCTTCTTCCTTTATTTCAATCCTGGCTACCACGCCCAAGCTGTGTGCTCCTCCCCCACTTTCTTTCTCCAGTAAACAACACACACCTGAAAGCTATTCCAGGGCCTTTCCCAGTGGTAACAAATTGATGCAATCCCTCAAATCAACCCCCAAGCACCTGCCCCTACCAGCCAAGCTCTGCCTCCCAACAAGACACAGTTCTAAATACATGAGGCTTTTGTGAGATACTCAAGATCCAAACTATAGCACCTGGCTAATTTTTATTTGGTTCTGGGGGATCAAACCCAGGAGCTTATGCATGCTAGGCAAGTGTTCTAACAACTGAGCTATTTCAACAAATCAGTGTTAATGTCAATCTGTGAGTAAACGTGCCATGAGATGGGACTACTTTTAGGTTCAGCAAATGAATAATTACAAAGCAATAGCCATTTACTGAAGATTTATTAGAGTCCAGTGATATGGCAGTGAATATAGGCAACAGTCTCTGTCTTATGGAACTTGGATTCTATTGGTGGGAAGGGGACATATTAACAAGATAAGTAAAGTGTATAGATTTTGACACAGTGTTAAGTGCTACTGAAAAGCATTAGGGGAAGCAGGTATGGATGACAGGGAATGGAGAGAGGGGCTGGGAGTTACTCATAAAGGCTGAGTGGGGGGGGGGGGGCTCACTGAACAAAGGACATCCCAGTAAATCCTCATGATAGTTACTGGCTAGCTGCTCACTGAAAACCTTGACTTTTTTTCTCTTATCCGTGTAGCTAGCTATCATTTTCAAACTTCCTTTGTCATTAGTTGTGCTCTCTAGCCAATAGGATGTGAGTAAAAGCTCAAGCCTTCCAGGCCTGGCTCGTAACCCTAAACCACTTACCTACCACCACCCAGGTGACAGATAATTCTTTCTCTTTCTCGTTTTAATATTGTAAAAAATAGTAACTTTGAAAGCTACTGGTTAAAGTTGTCAGAGCCACAAAATCAAAGTACCCCGAAGACTCCTGTTTCATATTTTGAGTGGAAAAAATGTTTGTTTGTTTGAGACAGGGTCTCGCTCTGTAACCCAGGCTGGTCCTGAACTCACTATGGAGCCCAGGCTGGCCTTGGACTCACAGCAATTCTCCTGCCTCAGCCTCCCGAGTGCTGGGATTACAGGCATAGGCCACCATGCCCAGTTTATGTGGTGCTGGGGAATCAGACTTGGGTACTTAGCTCTTGTCTTAGCACTTCAATGGCTGAGCCATTACTCTAGCCAGGGAAGATGTTTATTGACAAGAAAAAAATATCTTAAAGTTTGTATTAGTGGGAAGTTGCTATTGTGTCTAGCCACTGAGATTTGTATTATTTTTAAATAGCAGCTCCTATTAAGGTAGAAATAAAGTAGGCGAGGAAACAAGCCTTATAAATACTTTAACAAACATCACTCTAAGTAAGCAGAAAAAAAAACAGAATAGAAGACACTGAGGTAGGGCATAGTCAGCATGTCCCAGAAACAACAAAGACATGAACAAAACCTTCTAAATGGAACAAGAAAATGAGTCATAAAAGATGGAATAAAGAGGCCAAATCTTGATACAATCTACCTAGAACGTCAAAGTTTTCACAATTCATATTCTCTATTCCTTACAAAGTTAGTTATTAGATGAAGCAAAATTCTAGAATAATATGTTTGAGGGGGACTCAGTTGAACCCTGTTTTCCTACATTACTTTGATTTTAACTGAGCCCCAAAACTTCCCCCTGATTTTACCTGTGGGTTTTCTACAAAGGGGCCATGACAGGCCTCTGAAATCTCGGGGTGCTTTAGATTTTCCTCTATTTGAGGTAGAGATACCTAATATCTCAGCAAAGCCCACCACAGAGCTAGCATGGTCTGATATAAGACCAACGAGGAAGGTATGGTTTCTATTTTGCTGATTTCATTCCCAGTTGGGCATTTCCCTTCCTAGACACTTAACACACCATCATCTTCCTGTCTAAGCCTGTCAAACTGAATGGATGGTTTTGGCAGCTTCCAGTTTCTTAAACTAGAAATATGTGAGTTTCCCTCAATCGCAATGTGTATCAATAAATATATCTAGATAATTCTGCTTGACACATCTGTCTTACGCCTGCCCACTTCTCTCCATCGTCTTTGCTCCTGCACAATTCTGCCTTCCTCTCTAGTTCCTAATAGCCACTGCCTCCTAGTCGCTTTCTGCCTTCCACATTGTCACTTTCTTACTCAATCTCGATCCTTCAGAGTCATAGTTCTTCCTAAACTATGTCTCTGACCATACGAGAATACAAGAATGTCTTCAATAACTTCCTAGTGCCAATGGGGAAAATCAAGCCTCTTTAACCTGGATCAAAAACTTTGTCTTTACTAACTTCTCTTTTTTTCATTTTTTCCCCCTTTTACGATCCATTGAAGAATACCTCTTCTTTGAAATCCAATACTATATCCATGTCAGGACTTTTCACACAATTATCCCTCTGCCAGGTGTGATGCCCTTAAATACGCCTTATCAATATGGGTCCAGTAAACTCTCCAATTTCGCACTACGTATTGTTTCCTATATGAAAATTTTCAAATATGATCTATAGAGTGCCGCTATTATATAGTTTCATTGCTTCTCATATTTCTGTCACGAAGCTCCTGTAGTTCCTTTAAGTATCAATACATTGCGAGCATCATATGGACATGTATCCTGTCTGTGGTGATCATACTGTATTCTTATTACCTATCACATAGTATTTGCTCAGTTTTTAAATGAACAGTCCCCAAATTACACAATCATAGTCAAGCATCCAAGAGTAACAACATTGCTGACATTAATCTTGAAAGATTTTCCATGAAAATGTTTATACATGTATATATACACACATATACATATATATAAACACACACATATACATAAACATATATATATATATATATATATATATATATATATATATATACATAAACATATACACACACACACACACACACACACACACACACACACATATTTATGAGGATAGGTTCTGTGTCAAATTCAACCAGAGAAAACTACCTATCAGTGGCTTCTAAACAATGACCTATGAGCCAAGTTGTGCCTAATTTTGGTTTTATCAATAAGGTTTCCTAAGAGCAAAACTATCTATTTATACATTGCCTACGGCTCCCCTTATGCTCTGGAAGCACTGTTGAGTCGTTGCAGGAGAGGCTGAATGGCCCACAAAGTCAACATCATCAACTGTTTGTCACTTGTACTAAAGTTTATCGGCTCTGCCCTGTGTTAACAAGTCCCTTTTCTGGACATACACTAGAGAACTGAAGGTATGAGAAGTATGATTTAAGAACTTATGCATAATAATTTAAGCCAGTTGTATGTAAAGAAAATGAGTATTATAATTATCAACTCTCTGAAACCAGAACTCTTTATGCAATCATTATTTCACAGGACCCAAAATGTGGTCAACTTATAGGAAAACTAGACACTGAATCTGATAATATTTCTTTTTCTGTTTAAGCATACCAACACTTCCGAATATGAGAAACTTTATCTACTTAATGTAGAATCAAACAAGAGAAATAATAAAAGACTTGGGCTTCTGCCTTCTTTTCCTCATTGTTTTCTTTAAATATCCTTCGAGTTTATTTTGTTTTACTCCAAACCAACATCACTTCTTTTACAGATTCATATTCTTTCTTTTACTTTCTCTTTTCTGTCCATGTTTTATGATTTTTATTCCTGCACCTCTTTGAATTTCTGGGAACAGTCATAAACTCCACCCCGACAAATACTATCCAAAGTTCTAGACTATGTATATTTCCAATGGACTAAAATATATTAAATGGAGAAGGAGAACCAAAGCTCCTGGGGGGGTGGCATTTTGTTCACCACTTTTATCCTGGAGAAGAAAGAGCAAGGGGTACTTCCATTTCATTTATTTGAAATCTACACACAATCCCAAGCAAGTTCTTCAGAAACACTGGTTACTATTCTGTAAAATAATACAGCCACAGGAGGTACAAGATTAGTCACATTCCCTCAAATAGCAGTTCCTGAAGTGTGTTCTTGGAGCCCCTAGGGGTCCTTGAGACCCACTCATGGGGTCTGTGAGGTCAAAACTATTTTCATAGTAATACTAAGATGTGATTTGCCTTTTCTCTCTCATTCTCGTATGAATTTTCTAGAGGATGAATGTTGTGAGATATGGTAGCACACCGAATGCAGACGTAAATGCATGAACCTGCTGTCTTCTCTGAAACTAAACAAAGGATTTTCATGAATGTAAAAACAATGTCACTCTTCTCTCTGTATCATTTTGTTGTAAAACAGTTATTTTAATAAGACATTTTATGTAAATACACACTTTAAATTAATTAACAAGTAATTCAAACATCTATCAGCCTTAACTTCAAGCACAATAATCTACAGAAAAAAAAACTCTTTGGAGACTTAAATCTGAAGAATGCAAAATGGAATCAGGTATGGTGGCTCAAGCCTGTACTCCCTTAATGGTGGGAGGTTGAAACAGAAAGATCACAAGTTCAAGCCCAACCTGTACAATTAGTGACTTAATGAGACTCTGTCTCACAATTAAAAAAAAATAACTTGGAGATATAGCTCAGGCGACGAGAATGCCCTGGGTTAAATGCTTAACAAGATTCCCCAATTTTTGTAAATGAAAAGGGTATAGAAGAGCCCCAGGACTAAAAATTTGACAATGAATGTACAGGAACTGAATATACCAAATCTATATAGCACATGTGGAAAGTAAAAAGACCAGTTTTTAGAAAAAAACAAACACTTCTGTCACCAGGCACAAATAATAACAGATTATCATGCATATCAAGAGACCTAGTATAAAGAAGATCTCGAGAAGTAACTAAATGGAGATAGAAGGAAAATGAAAATAATCAATTAGGCACGAAAAACTCCACAACAAATACTCCAGTTGGAGTTTGAGAATTTCCCAATGAATTTATAAGCAACAGAAGGTGTCTAAAGTAGACTAAGCACCATGAGAACCAAATTATAGAGTTAATTAACTGCTTAAATATCTACCATGGATTTTTGTGATAATACTACATGGGATATCTTCAAAAGATTTCTGTCTTAGTTACTTTCTCATTGCTGGGACAGAACACCAAACATCCATGACTTAGGGGAGGAAAGATTTATTGTACCTCACAGTTTCAGAAGATCTGACTCCATTCATGGGCAGTTGGTAGTGGTAGAAGCATATGTCCAAGGTGTAGCCAGAGGAAGAGTTGCTCATGGCATGGCAGACAGGAAGCCAAGTGAGGGAGAAAGGGCCGAGCTAGAATACACCCTTCCATGTCCTGTACTAGTAATCCACCCCTTCCGGGTCAACCCCCAGTGTTCTTCCCCTTCCGGATCAAGCTCCAGTGAATCACCCTTTCTGGCCAGGCTCCGCCTCTTACCAACATATGCTCCATAGGTATCTCACTGCGTCCATATACATGAGATTTTGGAGAGACCTTCTAGATCTAAACTGTATCAATATATATACATAGATCACCTCAAAATTACAACACATTGATATAAGTTGGTGTGTCACTAATTTAGTATCTTTTCATCAACTAATTTAATATCTTTTGATCCACAATATATCAGGCACTGATTGTACTACATGATGAGGTAGTTAGAAAATATTGATTGACTACTAGGAGATGCTGATGTATACATGAACTGATTTCTTTAAATCTGATAAGAACTGAGGTATAGCTATGTATCAAGAAATATTTATTACACATTTACTACATTCCAAGCACTTGCTGAATACTCAGAAATAAGAAAGATAGATCTGGTCTTTATCCACATGGAGCATATACCATTATGGACTATGTAGATATTAAATTGACAATATTATAAATGTATATTAATGCATACCATAATTATTTGAAGACACAAGTAAGACTGTTGTAAGAGAGTACTTCTTTATTAATAAACATTTATCCTAGTCTGAGCCTGGTGGCACATGCCTGTGATTCCAGCACCCTAGGAGCTTAGACAGATCCCAAGTTTAAATCCAGACTCGGCAACATAACAACTTAGCAAGACCATATTTCAAAATCAAAAATAAAAATGGGACAGGGTTATAACTCAGTATGAAAAACCTGGTCTCTATCTCAAGTACTACAAAAATATTTTAACTTAATAACCTCTATACGTGTGCTACATCTAAAGGGAAGTGTGCATGAAATTTCACTACAGCGAAGTAGCGTTATTAGCCATCAGACAGAGTCTAGTTTTGGATGCCACATCTTACTTTTGACTAAGGGTTTTATAAATGTCAGTCACTTCATCGTATGTGATGACTGCAAAAGTCAAGAGAAACTATTGAAAGTACTTAAAAAACATAGAAAATGAGTCAATGGTCATGATGATCCGAGAACTTCAATATTTAGAATTTTCTTAGGAGACTAAAATGGCCATCTATTTGTCTCCTGAATGCAATCTAAAAGAAGTGTACTTGTAAGCAATCATTTGGAATATAACCTGTTTCTTAAAAAAAAGCATCATATTTTACATAGATTGAGAAAGATGCTGTAGTTTTAACAATGAGTCTGAGAAAGCGATATTGAATCTGAACCCTTGAGAACATAGGCTGGACAAAGCGTAGGAGGAAAGAGTCAACAGAAAATGACTTGGTTTCTCCTAATGCAGAGAAATGCTTGGAGAGTCGAAGGAATTAGAAACGCACCACGTGGGTAAAGTGTGGTGAGCACGGTGAAGAAGAGCAGCAGATAATGGTGGGGGATGGACAAGGGCCAGGAGGCAAGAATTTTACTTTCATTTTAGGTACAGTCAGAAATAAGCCACTAAAGAGCCGAGGACCTTAAAGGGAGGAATTATTGCTCAGAAGTCTTAGGGATATGTTCAGCCTAGGAAATGTGCTCGTTAGATGAAAAAGGGAGTAGAGTATCTCAGGAAGGGGGCGGTGTAGACAAGGACAGGACAGTGTACAAGTTCAGGACGCATTTTATGCTTCCATAATGACGAGAGTGTGAAAAGGGACTGACAAGAAACAGTGCTAGAAAGGTAGCATTGGCTCAAGCAACCAAAGCACACTTCATGCCTGCCAATATGAATACATTCGCTCTGAAATGTCAGAGAATGAGCGAAGTCCTTTAAGCAGGGGTAGGGCATTCTGATGCTTATTTCTTAAGCATATTTATCAATTGCTAGGGATTATGCTAACAGTACTTACTTAAAGGGTTGTGTTTATATAATATCTCCTGAATTATCTCTGGGTATTAAAACTTGATCCTATGTGGGCTTTATTAGTGCATTATTTATTCTATTGTCCACCTCATTTATCAAACTCATTAAACATTGGCTTAAGGTACAGAGAAACTTTTAAAGTCCTCCTAATAGATTGCTGAAAACTGGTGGTTTTCATTTATAAAGTTGACGCCCTAATTTAGCCGAACACATATTTAAAAAGAGTAGAATCCAGATGATAGCTACAAAGCTTTATTTATTTATTTACTTATTTAGAGACAAGTTCTCACTCTGTAGTCCAGGCTAGTTTACAACTCGCAGTAGGCCCCCATGCCTCAGCCTCCCAAGTGCTGGGATTACAGGCATGCGCCCACAAGCTCAGTTTACATGGTGCATAGCAATGGATCCCTGGGGCCTGGTGTTTGATGAGAAAGCACTTTAACCACTGAGAGCTACATCTCTAGCCCACAAAGATGTTTCTTAAACAAACAGATACAGACACTAATGACAAAGTTAAGGCTGCTAAGTGAAATATGTTTCCTGGTTCTCAGGTCAATAGGGTAGAAAACAGGTTGACACAGAATCCAGGAGAGAATTACCCTGTATGTTTACAAAGTCATCTCTCCATGGACAGATGACTACCCTCAAATTCCTGCCGAACACAACAGGGGGCTGTGTATTCATTCCCTAGGTGGACTGATAGTTTTTAAGAATGTACCACATCATTTCTTCACTGTATGTCTCAAAAAGTAAATTCTAATGAAAATGTGAGTTACTTAAAAGGCCATCAGTGAGCAAACACTTCACATATATTCATTTGTTCTCTGCAAATATTATGGAGAAACAAGATTATTCCCTCGAGAAGTAAGCATAAATAGCCATACCTCAATCACATGAATAATCAGGGACACAAAATACTAATTTTTGAAAACATTTACTTTTTGCTTATCTTTTCAGTTTTACTTAGGCATAAATTGATAAACATAAAAACTGTTCTTAACTACTGCATGCAACTTTCTGAGTGTATGTCCATAAACCCATCACTACAATCAAGGAAATAAGCATGCCTGTTAATTCCAGAAGTTCTTTCTGTGTTTATGTTTTATTTCTTCTTTTCTGATTTTTCTTTTGGTCTTGATGTTAAAAAAACATTTAAGATCTACCCTCTTACAAAATATTTAAGTGCAAAACACAGGCATTATGTTGTATGGTAAGTTTCAAGAGCCTATTCATCTTACACAATTGAATCCATATACTCATTTAATTATAATTCCCAGTTCCCCTTACACCATCCCCTAGCAATCAACATATTATTCTTCACTTCTCTGAATTTGAGTATTCCAGATACCTCACATAAGTGGAACCACGTAATACTTGTTATTCTGTGACTGGTTTATTTCATTTAGCACAAAGCCTAGACAGACAGACAATATATATATATATATATATATATATATATATATATATATATATATATATATTCACTTATAGCAGGATTTCTTTTTCTTCTCTCTCTCTCTCTCTCTCTCTCTCTCTCTTTTTGAGGCAAAGTCTCAGTCTTCAGTCCAGTCCAGGCTGGTCCTGAACTCACTATGGAGCCCAGCAGACTGGCCTCCAATACCAGAAATCCTCCTGACTCAGCCTCCTGAGTGCTAAATTCTGGAATTACAGGTGTATGCCACTATGCCTTGCTTATGGGATGTTGGGGAATCACGACTAGGGTACTCGTTAGGGGAGTACTCTAACCTGTGTACTATTCCTCCAGCCCCCAGATTTCCTTTCGTCTTAAGGCTAAATAAGACTCTGTGTATATGCAACATTTTTTTCGTTCACTCATCCTTCCATAGACATATAGATAAATTGTTTATCTTGGCTATGTGAATGATGATGCAAAGAACATGGATATTCCAATCTATCTTCAATACTCTCATTTCACTTCATTGGGATACATACGCAGACATGAGACCACTAGATCATATGGTAGCCCTGATTTTTCATTTTTTGAGTAAAGTTCATATTGTTTTCCATAATGGCTAACTAAGTTACATTCCCCCCAAACACTGTGCAAGGGTTCTACGTTTCCTCATATCATCACCCATGATTCTTTTTTCTTAATGGCCATCCTAATGGGTGAGAGGTGGTATCTTGGTGGCTTTCATGTGCATTCTCTGATGATTAGTGACAATGCCTACATCCTGGCCATCTCTATGCCTTCTTGGGAGAAATGGCTATCTGAGTCCTTTTAAAAATCAGTTCGGTTGCTTTCTTTTGCTATTAAATTGTACAAAATTGAGATGTTTCTAATTGCTATAATAAACTACCTGAAAGCTAAGAAAAAAAAATCCCACTTATAATAGCATCAAAAAGAATAAACACCTACAAATAAACTGAACTACATAGGTGAAAATTTACACATTGAAAACCACAAAAGTTTTGTTAAAGTAATAAAATAACATACAAACAGAACTACATTCTATATTCATGGACTGAAATATTTAATATTGTTAAAATGTTCCTTTTATCTGAACAACACAGGTTTCTTGCTATCCTCATCAAAATCCTAATCTGATTTTCTTTAAAGAAACAGACAAAAAATTCTATAATTTACATGAAATCACAAATGTCCTGAAAGAACAAAGCAACCTTAAGAAGAACAAAGCCGCAGGCATCACATGCGCTGATTTCAAAATATATCACAATGCTACAGTAATTATAGAAATGGGGTGCTGGCACAAAGACAGATCTACAGACTACTGTGAAAGAAGAGAGACCGTATGCACTTCAATTAACTAATCTTTGGCAGGGGCGGCAAAAATGCACAACAGGGACAGGGTCTCATAAACACATGGTATCTAGAAAATGACATACATATGCAAAAGAATGAAATTAGACCATTATGTCAAACCATGCACAAAAATCAAGTCAAAATGGATTAAAGAATTAGATAAAAGACCTAAAAATGCAAAACTTACAGAAGAAAACATCCAGGAAAACCTTCTGAACACTGATCTTGGCAATGATTTCCTGTACATGACACCAAACGTCTATGCAACAAAAGCAAATTTAGACAAGATGGACTATATCAAACTAAAAACAAAAAATCCCACCGCACAGCAAAGGACGAAAAGGCAAGGTGCATCCTAAGCAAAATAAATCAGACACAGGTTAAATCCACATAAGTTTCTCCTATATGAGGAAACCGAAATATAAGTAATTCAAAGAACAAACTAAAACAGGCACTTATGGGAAACAGGAAAACAGACTTTGCGGAGACGAGAAGGAGATCTGGGATGGGGAACATGCAAAAGCAGGGCAAGGGAGGGCATGAAAAATGTTTGAGATGCAATATATATATATATGTATGTATGTATGTATGTATGTATTTCACAAGTTGATTGTAATTATTATTTGGAGAACAAAGGCAAACTGTAAAATAAGAAAATATCTACAAACCATACATCTGACAAGGGATCAATCCCCAAAACTTTTATTTTTTTAAAATTTAAGCACAACAATGTGTACGGCTAAACTTATTTCATTTTTTCTCACACTTCTAATCACTTTTTAAAAATTACTTCTTCACTGAGATATAAATTACGTACTATGCAGCTCACCTACCACGCGGATATAATCCAACAGATTGCAGCAAGTTCATGAGCACAAGATGCCTTTTTGTGCATTCTATTTGTCTCATGAATATTTTATGTTTTTCATTATAGACAAGTCTTACTTCTGGCTAATGTGTTCTGAGGTATTTTACTTTTTCTAGCTATTTTAAATTAGATTGCTTTCTTGATTTCTATTTTAGGTAACTAGCCATTTGCATATAGCGGTGTTTCTGATTTTTTTCCAAATCATTCTTTTTATTAGAATGAGCGTGTAATAGAAAAACTCACCAATACATTCAACTTGGATAATTAGTGCACATATATAATATATATCACATCTTTATCATTTCTATTTTCCCATCCTTCTGTCTAATCCTTCTCTTCAGATTTCCTTGTCAGGTTCTATGTTGCTAATTTAACCTAAAACATACTTGTATTTGCTTCTTACTGCTAATATTTTTGATGGAGTCTTTGGGACTGTCAAAAGATCAAATCATCTGCAAACACTGACAATTCAACTGCTGCCTTTCCAATTCAGTTTCCGTTTATTTCTTTCTCTTGCTTAACTGCCTTGGAGAGGACTTCATGTGCTATGTTGAATAAATGTGGGGAAAGCCAACATCCACTTTTTCCAGATATTACAGAAAAAAGTAACTTTTATTATGTTGAAGTACATTCCTTATATGTCTAATATTTTCAGAATTTTTATCATGAAGATATACTGAATTTTATCAAAAGCCTCTTCCCTAACGTTGAAATGACTATATTGTTCTTGTTCTTAATTCTGTTGATGAACATGTTCAATGTTAGAAATAATTTTTATAAATTTTATTATGATTGTAATTTAGATTTATCTAATGAATAAACATGATTAAAAATTTGCATGTACTTATTAGCCAATTGTGTATGTTTTTGTTTATCTTTTAAATTGTATGGTTTCCTATTAATATTAGCTTGGAAAAGCCCTGTATATTCTGGATAAAAAAATGCAATGTACAAATATTGCAGATATTGTGACCTAGTGTGTGGCTTGACTTTTCATTATTTAATTGTGTCTTTAAATATAAATAATTTTAGTTATTTGTGTTTTTCCTCAAGTTATTCTTTTACTAGTATGTATTTTTGATACATAATGATTCCATTCAACTTGAGGAATTGGTGTACTTACATATCACATCGTCACTTCTTCTTCATTTTCACTTCCATTTCTCCTCTCTACCCTTCCATCTCCCCATTGTTTCCTCTTTTTTTTTTATCTTTTACTCATTTATCTTTTTGGGTTTCTCATGCTTGATAAACCATGTGATATTAACCTTCTGTGTCTGATTCTGATTCATTTCACTAAGCATAATGGTCTCAAGGTGCATGAAGTTATTTATAACAAAAGAATTCAGATCTTTTTGTGTGAAATGTAACATTTTGGACCAACTCAGAGGAAATTTTTATTGTCTGACCCTGAACCTCCAACCAGAACAGGTCACAGTTCCCTTTATCTTTGAATGCATCAATTTTTTTTTTTTGCAAAAATCTGTAGGTGCACTGGGGACTACATCAAAGTTTAGACATTTCTTTTGTCTTCATAAACATGATAATTATAGTATGTATCCAGGCCCTTTAAGGCTGCTTCATCTCCCAGATATTCCTGTTAAGTTTAACTACTGGCTAACAGTCTATGAATCAGTGAGTTGCTCTCATCAAGTCTGCAACTCCAGGCTAGCTGAGTTAGTAGTTTGTGCATTCAGTTGCCAATGACCTTTCTAAATTCCCAACAAGGGTTCAGGCGTGGAGTTTTCTACATTTTTCTTCAAATAAGATTCAGCTCCTATGGGATGAATGGTTTGCACCTATCTCATGAGGCTGCTGTGTTGACCAAACTAGGAGTGAGACAGGGAGCAACCCTAGGGAAGTACTCCATAAACGCACACTGATGTAACTTAAAGTCGGTATGAAAAAGTCACTTTTCATTTTGGTACATACCCTTGGTGGATTTTTAGAGTCACAAAATGTTTTATCTAGAGTGCCAGTTAATCTTAATTGTCAACCTGGAGAGATGGCTGGATTATGAGTTCAGTTAACTTTAATGCACTAACACATTGGTAAGCTCATAGCTGAATGAATTATTAGGAGGTGGGACTTAGTTGCAGAAAGTAGATTATAGAGGGAATGGCCTTGGGGACTGTTTTAGTTACTCATCTGTTGCTGGGACAAAATACCTGACATCCACAATTTAAGAGAAGAAAGATTTATTCAGCTCACACTTCCGGAAGGTCTCACACAGTCCGTTCACGGGCAGCAGCGTTGGTGGAAGCGCACAGCAGAGGCTGGGGAACTGCTCATCCATTGCAGACAGAAGCCAAATGAAACAGGAGCCAAGCCAGGGGCTGAAGACTCAGGTAAGGCCAGACATTTCCCAGGAAGAAGCTATATTAATGTTTCTTCTTCCTTTCCTCAATTATTTGAAGCAGCTACCTACGTCCCCCACACCCAGGGTAGGTACCCCTCCTTCACTTCTTGTCCCTCAAGTCAATAGCTCTACCTTAGGAACCTCCCGGTTTTAACAAGTTGACACAACTCCTCTACGTCAAACCCTTCAAATCTGCCCCTTCCAGCCAGGCCCTATTACTCAATAACACAGTTCCACAGTCATCCCACTACATCCAAATACATGAAGTTTTTGGGGGCCATTCTGGGTCCAAACAACAGCAGGAACTCTCTGGCCTCTAGCTGCTTCCTTTCCGTCTCTTTCCCTGCTCTCTCCTGTAGAGATACCATGATTTCAGCAGCTTTATTTTCCTATGCCCTCCCGCCAAGATTTTTTGCCTTTAAACCTTTTATCCACAGACTAAAACCTCTTAACCATAAACCAAAACAAACTCCTCCTCCTATAACTTATATATCTCAGGTATTTTTTTTTTCACAGCAATGGGAAAGCTGACTGATACAACCACGCTGTTCTCCATTTTCTGGTTTACCGTCTCAGAGTCCTGTCCCCAAAGACTAACTTTCCAAGCCACTGCTCATGCGCTAGGCCGTAAGACTAGGCAATTTATTTCCACTATCTTTAGTTCTTTTGGCAATCTTAAATACATACTCTTTCTTGTCTTTTAATGAATAAAACGAGGCTCAGTTATTTCAAGTAATCTGTCCAAAGAAAAAGTGGTAAAATAAAAATACAAATACGAAATACCATGTTATTACTTCTAAAAGTAATAAGCACAATGAGAACCTAGGTGATCATTACCCAGCATTTAGTTGGCAGGTTTGTTTAATTAGCCAACCGCAGCTCCAATTACTCTTATTTTTCACTGTCTAATGTAAAGGTTAATTGGCAAGGCGATGCGAAATGAATCAGTAAGAGAAACAAGCTACTCTTTTTGTCATGGGTAGACTCTATTCATTTAAAAGATTCATTCATAAAGTTATTTTTAAGTTCTCGCATTTAGTCCTAATAAAATCCAGGACCTCATATAACCCATACGTATGCCAACAGAAACCCAGTACTGCTGTAAAACATCATTGCAATACATTCTAATACCTTTTCCTATTTATTAAACAATAAAGGGCAACCACTGACAAGTTCCAGACCATTCCAGAAATTCGATTTCTTCTCCTCTTCACTTAGGTTATTGTCATTTACTGTTTCAAAAATTTTCTAAAACTCTCCACAAAGCACACCTTTATCCAGGAATGACCATATTCTCTTTATTGTGCAGATAAATGGTGTCTTTCTGTGTACTTTCTTGTCACTCACTCTTTTCCGGCTTATTTATTTAGGCTTCAAATTTTACACTATTAAGATTCATAAAACGATAATCACAGATAGTATCTTCCTGAGACACTTGAGGCAGCACAGAGGAAAAAAGACACAGACTTGAGGGTTTTTAATCGCCTGAGGGACAGTCACCAATGTAGGCAGTGTAAGGGGATATTCATTTGTTAATTTGCCCTTGTCTGTGACATTCTTATTAGCTGCTCTGTTCACATAAATATGGGATGTATAATCATAATGGAAAAAGCACAGATTGGTCGCAATCACTGACCACTAGTTAAGGATTTGTCTATAACTTGGTCATATGTCTGAATCTGTTTTCCAGGCATGATTTGATAGTTTGAAAAACAGAAATAGAATACGTGGGATAATGCATGTTTTGCTTGTGAACTATTGAGTCAAGAGAGATGACAGACAGAGAATGAGAGATCTCAAAAGATCTTTGAAACTGAGCTGTGTGAAGGTAAGCAGGGAACCATTTGTAAAACCTTTAGCAAAGACCCCACCATAAAGTAACCACACAGAACTTTATGCCACTAATATGATTTCTTGTAATTTCCAAACTTCTGGTTGGGGAAGTGAATACAGAATGATACCACTCACAGGAGATTTATGAAGGAATAGGAAGAAATGGTGAGTTTGGACAAACGGATTTTAACAAGAACAGACAACTTTGGCGGAGACTGCTTCACTACTCAACCCATGGTCCGTTTCATTGCAAAAGGAATGATCACCAACGTATTGCATATTCACAAGAGATGTAAGAGAAAATGTTTAGACCTTCAACATAGCCCCTTAAAAGGGTAGAATGTCTTTTTTTCTGTTTCCTTTCTAAATCTACTAGCCTGAAAAGTACCTGTGATGGCTAAAGATCTGAGTCACCTTGCATCATAAAGTCAAGTGGTGGCAGATTCTGAAATAGAATTTTCAGTGACAGAGTGATCTGAGACATCATCAAGGGTCTGGTCTGTGCTAAAGCTCTTCTGTGTCCTGCCTGTTTCTGAGATTGTTTTCTATCCTGTGTAGGAATGAGAGCAGGGCTGAATTCTTCTCACAAAATGACTTCTGCTTACAATAACCAGATCTGGTCACCGCTATCCATACGTAAGAACCATGACAGGTACACATTTGGAAAAATATTTGGGAAGACATATTTGTAATGTATTTCTGTTTCAATCTGAGAGCTAAAAACATGTTATCCTGGTCAGGGATAACATGGAAGTAGATAAAGAATGAGATCATTGATAGGACCCCAAATGAGGAGTCCAACGGGGGTATTTTGCTGCTTATTTCTAATGTTACATCTTCCCTAGCTTCCCTAGTATTGATGGCATGCATTATATTCAGATGAATAGTGTATCTGCACTTTAAATATATATATGTAGATATCCTCTCTGTCTGAGTCACTTCCTATTACTGGGACACAACACCTGCCACTCATGACTTAAAAGAGGAGGGGTTCATTTTTGCTCAGTGTTCCAGAAGGTCTCAGTCCATGCATGGTTGGCTGGCAATGGTAGAAGGACGTGGTGTAGAAAAAGGTAGCTCATGCCATGGAAGAAAAGGAAGCACAGAGAGCCTGAGAGGGCGTGAGGACAAGAATATATTCTTCAGGCCATACCCGGTCATGTCCTCCTTTCAACCAGGTCCCACCCTTTAACAACACATAAAATTATTAATGAATGAATCCACCTGATCCAATTAGCCCCATAATCCAATCACCTTACAAATACATGAGGACTTTGGGGGACCTTCCAGATCCAAATCACATTATCTTTCCTAGGGTGCCCTAATCATATAGAGGACATTCTTGATCTGTGATCTGTAGGATGAGGTCTTTAATTTCATTTTCATGTATATTCCTGTACACCATTCCTTTGATGTAGACGTCACTTTGCTAAGCTTTTTGATTTGTCATAGTTTAGCCTGTAATCTGTGGTCCCATGGAAACCCCATATATTAATTTAGTTCATTAGTCACCACTCAGGCTTATCTGCCACAGTGCCTTCCTGCCACCTGAATCCTTTCCCACCTGCAGCACTTGAGAGTTAACATGCACCCTGGGAACTCTGTTTTGTTAAGAATTATCAAGTAAATGGTGTGAGAAAGGGATCTCTTGAGATAGAGTTAGTTGACTGGGACTTGTTACTATTTCCGGGCTGAAAAAAAAAATGACTCAATATCTTTGCACCTTTGCCTTTCTTCCTGCAGACACGGAGGCTTACACATCTGATCACCTGGCTTGGACATGCCATAGACTCCTCTAACTTATTGTATGCTAAGTTTGAACTTGGTGTATATGTTTCCCTTTTCTCTTTCCATCTGATTGTTCTCCTCCATATTTCTTTTGTTAGTTACCAACGTCCCATTCAGCCAGTTATCCAAGCCAAAAACCTGGGTTATTCTTGAATTCTCCATTCATTCCTCTTACCATCTCTTCTAATCAATTATCACATTGTTCTACTTCTATATGTCAAATATGTTTTCCTACTATCATTTCTTTACAGGTTCTATTATGCTCCACATTGTCCATAGCCGGAAGTATTGTGATGCTACTAACTTGGACCACCTCGCTACTAGTCTCAAGGGCTTCTCATCTGCACTCAGCTATCAGCGGGGCCCACGAGGGCCTAAATCTATATCATTTAAAAGCCATCCGGTGTCCCTTCCTCTTAAGTTAGAAAAATTTTTCTTGGAGATGAAAAATCTTCCACGACCCACTCCAGTCTGACTGCTCCATTTTGAACATACTTCACTTTTAGATGCACAAAAGTAGTCCTTTTATCAAATTCAATTAAGAAGAGTAAGTAGGTGGTTTTTATAGAAATATTGTTAAAATGGACGGATAATACAAAGACATTTACACATATTTCAATGCTGTAATTTTTTTTTTTTTTTTTGAGGCAGGTTCTCACTCTGTCAATCAGGCTGCTCCTGAACTGAATTCACTGTATGGCCCTGGCAAGTCTTAGACTCATGGCAATCCCCCTACTTCAGCCTCCCAAGTGCTGAAATTACAGGTGTGCACCACTGTGCCCGGCTTATGTGGTGCTGGGGAATCAAACCCAAGGCCTAGCTCTTGCAAAACAAGTGCTTTAACTATTGTGCTTTTTCTCCAGACCCAACACTATCATTTTTCATAGAACATAAAATTGATCAATCACCGCTCATTTGCTGTGAGATCGATGACTTTTTCTGGCCTAAGTGTCTTCTGACTAACGCTGAGTGTATCATTTCCAGCACAAAACACCTCCACATTTCATCTATCAGTTTTAGTTTTGTTTCCTTAAAGTGGAGTCAGATTCATAGATAATGAAAAGACATTGAACACAAAAGTCTTTTCAGGCTTGCAAAATTTCTACCCCAATTTTAATTGTCAGCAGTTGCTTCACCTAATACTAACTCAATACTTTTTTCCTGCTAATTACCTTTTTCAAGTCTTCCAAAGCTCTGACTTAGTTTTCACTGAAACCAGAATTCTCTCAGGCTTGGGGCAAAGCAACCCTAGCAAGCTCAAGGCTCTGGATTCAACCCTCCAGCACTACATAAGCCAGGCATGGTGATGAATGCCTGCAATCCTAGTATCTTAGAGGCTGAGGCAGGAGCCTCGCCGTGAGTTCAAGGCTAGTGCAGGCTACATAGTGAGTTAAGACCAGCCTGGACTACAAAGTGATGCTCTGTCTTAAAAAAAAAAGCCAGAATTCTCTTTCTCTATCATTATTATTTCATTAATTTATACAATATTAAATTCATAATAAAATTAGAAATGTAAGAATAACTACAATAAGCAGTTTGGGAACTACACACTGTCGACTTTTGGCAAATATGCTCTCAAATGACAGGAGCCAAGGTACACGGTCTCGGAAAGGTGACTTGAAAAATCTCTCATAAATATCAATAAATTTCTAGTATCTGTCATTAAGTTTGGAACAGGAATTGGCAGATGTTCTCTAGAGAAGAGCCTGGGATAATTAGGTGAGTAAATGAAGTGGAAGTGAGCTTCTTCAGACTGTGCTATGTGTAGTTCTTCAACAATTCTCCTATTTCAATGATTTCGCTCCTGAGATTTCTTCCCCCTTATCATACTTGGACATTCTTCACTCTATCCCATTCCTTAAGAGTATTAGAAAGACCATTCTCCTTAACAACTGCCCCCAAACTCTTATTTTTCTAGCCACATAAAAGTTCATGGAGGTTCAAGAAGAAGGTGCATTCAGTTGTGTATCAATAGATAGTGACGCCATCAGTACCAGCCAATGCAACCGCATGTTTGGCTCCAGTTGGTCAGTTTTGCTAGAACTTGCCAAGTTGCAAAGAATAAAATATGACATAAAAGGATTAACTACGAAGCTAATTTTTCAAAGTCTTTTGATGAAGAATTATGAATGTCCTTGAAAGCTTTTCCAGAGTCATCAGAGAACAGATGGGAAGAGACCAGGTTTTTCACAGACACCTGTGGATAATAATGTCTGTATGATCCTCCCTGATCGATCTAAAAATAACCCTTTGAAGATATGGATTGCATTTAAAACATCTTGTGACTGTAGTTTGGATGAGGATAAGATATCCAATTTCAGGACAAATTCCCGTTTAATTTGCCTCAAATTTATTGGTAGGAATATAGTGAGAATGAGTCAAACAATTGTACAAAATACATCAAAGAGCTACTTTTCTACTTAAGTAGCAGTGGAAATCGCAATTTTTTGCTCTTAAGTATATTAAAATCGGACAAACATCGAAAGTGTTCATTATTAAACCAAACTTGCTGATGTTTAAGATTAGAAAGGATCAAGGCCACATGCTCAAGTTGAAAACATCCATGGAAGTGTGATAAAGTATGAAAACATAAACTGGTTGTGGTTCTGTGTATCAATTTTTAGCCTGTGTAACCATGTCAAGTATAAAGATTTATATGTTCTATTTAATTTCAATAAAAATTCTCACTATTCAAATTAAGAAAATGTTTACTGGCCATTTGTGTAGACTTGGTAAGTCCTGTGGGTTATAAAGATAAGAAGAAAGTGCTCTGTCCACATGAAACGTCCTGTCCTACTGTGGAAAATAATAGATGACATATGACAGGGATGTAAAATGGTACATGAAGTTATAAAAAGGAGCAAAACTAAACTCAAGGGAACAAACTGCTTGTGCATCAGAAGAAAAGGTCACATCCATAGGTCACTTCAGTTGGGTGCTGAGGAGGACTGACACTGGGAGAAAAAGGGAAAAAAAAAAAGGTGGTGGAGTTCAACCAATGTCAATTTTTTTCCCCAAATGCCAAAGGACAGAAAACTTCAGGACATTTTACGCATGACTCATGAGCATAAAAAGTAGAAATAATAGACAACATGGTTGGATAGATGAGTCAGAAGAAATTCTCTGTCCAATTTCCTTTTCAGTAAGCACAAGCAACTAAAATGAATGGATGATTGGTGGGCAGAAAACAGTACATCTTAGAGTAAACTAGTGTAAACACTGCAAAATCGGGACCAGAGTAAGGACTCTGGAGTAAGACTACCCGTGGCGTGGCACAAACATTGGCTAGCTTATGGACTTTGATACGGAGCTTCATTAATTTGTGCTCCCATTACCTGCAGCAAAATTGAAAGCAGAAGATCACTTCTTCATAGAGCTGTCATAAAAATTATATGAGCTACAATATGTAGTACCTGATAATATTGTTATTCCCCCCACCATTATCATCACCATCATACACAGATCTGTAATGTGGTATTATAAAGTCAAATGCCTTAAGAGAGCAATTAGTATAAAAGAGCAAAGTGGGATAGGTGTGGCAAACTGTACAAAAACTTGCTTACCCAAAGCAGTACATTAGCGTTCTCAAACTTTAATGTGCACATGAATCACCTAGAAATCTTGTTAAAATGTTGACTATGATTTATTAGATTCTGCTTTCCTTAGCAACTCCCAGGTGATCCTTGTGCTCCGGACCAGAGACCACACTTTGAGAAGCAAGAGTCTCAAACATCTGTTACTCAGTTACAGCTGATAGTGCCAAGAGGATGAAGGAGTGAGTTCTTCAGAGCCAGATATACATTTTCAAAAGTCAGAAAACCATATTTTAAAAATGAATGGTTTTTATTTTTAAATATTGCCAGTTATTTTAGAACAACAGTGCCTGCTCAAAACATTGCATGAATTATTATTAGATTTAGATTGTGGGCACTATGTTTGCAAACTCTGGGCAGGATGAAGAGGAAGTCAAGGTCAAAACTATGATGAGATGACTATTCTGTGTTTCTCAGAACTAACTGGGGGGATAATGTGAGCTGGGGGAGAAGGGGAGGACTGGGGAGGATCAAAAAAGGGAGAGGGGAAGGGATTGTAACTCTGACATGATATATATGTGCACAAACTACTCAAGTTCAATGTCAACATTATGTATCGCATATACAGATATCAATAAAATGTGGAAAAAACCTGACAAGAAACTGGGGAATTATGAGCTGGAACTGGGACTGGAGAGATCTTGAGCCAAAGCGGTGAATGTGTGAGTAGGCTTTGGACACCCATTTATTTAGATGTGTTGGGTACATTTAATGATGGCACAGAGTGTGAGGGAATTTTTAATTACATAAAAATTTTAGAGCTTTAATTTTTAGGAAATAAGTTTATTGAAAAGCTCTTCAGTTGAATCTAAAAACTAAAATCTATTCAGTTAAAGCAGTCTGAATTCATAGGAGCCTAAGTTCTGAAAGAGTTCAGAGAAAAACAGTCTTATATGTATAGAATGATATGAATTGCTAATAAAGATTTAAAAAGGAGTCCTATTAGACCTACTTTAATGAATTAGATAAGGCTCATTTCTAATTAACAGCATCCATTCACATGCAAACGATAAACTAAGGTCTTTAAACAACAATTGCTTCCCGTAAGTACATTTAGGAGTCCCTCCCATTATCTTATTTACACTGTTAATTGGCTTGGCAAACTAGCATATACCATATGCAGGTAAACTTTGGTTCAAACATTTAGAAATAAAGAGGGTGAAATGAACAATAACTTACTGATCAAACATTAAATCTTATACAGCTAAGGCTTTCAAATATATCTAGGCTTATTTGAACTTCTGTGTACTGTGAAAAAGATTTTCAAGTATTCTTATAAAAGTAATATGAAAACATTACTTTCTGCTTGCCAGAAACGTTGACAGTACTCCTTTAAGAATGAGCGTCTGTGCCGTGCTAATTTTTCCTAAACGAAACCAGAAGTCTGGGGAAAACAGTTAATTCCAAAACTAGGGCAGGAAAAGTCCAAGGTGAGACTGGAAGTTTGAAGGAGCTCCCACTGGCCAGGGGTAATAACTGTAATTCTCTGAAACACTAAATAAGAATCTAGAAGTGTAGGTGATATCAGTATATTTAGAGAGAGTCAGCCTTGTTTTTAAACAGAAGAATGTCAGCTGGAAAGTGTACAATGATGTCAGAATTAGGAAAATCATCATTCTGCAAGTCTTCACAATACAATAACTTAGTGAAGGGTCCAAAATGGATATTTAATGCCTTCAGACAATTTACTAATTTGAAAAATAAAAAATATGAATGGCAGGAAGAAAGAGAGGCAATGGTCAGATAGGAAAGGGGTGAGCCTCTGAAAGAGGGGTGAATATAGATGCTCACTGATTCCCCAAACCCCATGGTTCTAATGTATTACAGAATTCAGAATTCATGCATTTACAGAAAAATGTTAAATTTTATGTCATGTGAATTTTGTACCACAATAAAAATATTTAAAAAACGAGTTGACATCACAACATCTGATCCTTAACCAAGTGATCAAACCTATGAGCATATTAGCAGAATGGGTCTACTTTATATTTTGCATCTTCACAGGTGAGAGGTACAATGATGCATATAGCATACTCTCCATGAAATATTCTTGCCAAAAACATTTGACTTGTGGGCTGGTAGCATAGTTTAGAGGTGAGAATGCTTCCTTAGCAAGCTCAAGGCCCTGGGTTCAATTCTCCAGCACCACATAAACTGGGCGTGGCGACCACACCTGTAACCCTGCTCTTCATAGGCTGAGGCAGCAGGATTGGCACATGTTAGAGGTCAGCCTGGGTTGCAAGTGAGTTCAGGACCAGCCTGGACTGTAGAGCAAGACAATGTCTCAAGACAAGTTTGACCTGCACCTTTTCAAATCTTTCCTAGTCCTAACTTCCAGTTTACAAGAAAATCAAAGAAGAGATATGTTAAATGACACCATAATAAAGGGGAAATAAATCAGTCACATCAAGAATATAAGGCAGGATGTTTTTGTAGCGACTGGTCCGGGATTTTTCAAGTGTCAGTATCCCCACAAAGAGAAAGAGATGAAAGGGTTGTTACAGACTAAATACGTATGAATAAATGATAGAACAGAATGGAAAGTATCAAGGACTACAGACGTGTGCCATTGTGTGCGCCACATAATAATTATGTTACTTGTGAACTAAAGGAAACAATACTGCATTTGCCTAAAATGAAGTGAAAATATAATTTCTTGAGGTTTTTTTCTTTATTGCTGAGGGCTATAGCCCAGCTTCCTTTGATGCAGAGCTTCCATTTTCTATCATCTTGCTTCTCATATTCAATATAAGTTATTGATAGGAAAAAATCTAAAAATTATAATGGGAATTTTTTAACCGACTGGAAAAAAAACTGAATAAGAGCTAGATATCAAGTTATGGTAAGATATTACTTTCAATTTATTTAGGTATGATAATCAAACATTGGTTATGCACGGCACGACAATATTCTAAGGTGATACGTGCTAAGGAATTTAAGGGTGAAGCATAACTATGTTTATAACTTACTTGTAAATGTTAAAACATAATGTGTGCACACACACAGGCATATTATACCTTATGTCAGATTTAGACAGTGACAGGTTAAAGGGGAATGGGAGACGCAGAGAAGAAAAGCATCTATGGCAGAACATCAACAAGCTTTGGGAATTTGGAAGGAAGAGGGGAGGGCATGTGGATACTCATTTTGCTATTTTTTCTAACTTCCCTATATGCTTGAAATTTTTCAGTTGAAATGTTGAGATGACCATAATTCCAAAAATATTTCAAATAAATAAAATTTATATTAAAATTATCCCCATATGTGTTACTTTTTTTTTGCAGTGCTGTGATGGAACCTAAGGCTTTACATAGCTGGACAAGCACTTTTCCACTGAGACCCACACCCGGCTCTCTTATTCATTTACTTATTTACTTAGACAGAGCCGGGGTTTATGTTACCCAGGCTAGCCTCAAATTTCTGAGCCTCCTGCCTCAGCCTCCCCAGTCACAAGAATTACAAGCGCGTGCCTGCAACCTCAATATATACTAGTAGAGTAATTATTTGTGAACTAGGGGAGGTAATATTGCATTTTCCTAAAATGAACAGGAAATGTATTTTCTTGGGATTTTTTTTTTTATTGTTAAGGGCTATGGCTCAGAGACTCTTCAATTTAGGACTTCCATTTCCTATGACGTCGGCTCATTCTCACATTCGATCTTGTGCCAAGTGACATTTTCCTGAACAAAGCACTTGTTTGTGCTGTCAGCAATTCATTGTCTGAGGCCTGGTTCCCTTCATTATTTTGACTGGTACTTCTTCTCTGGAAATGCTCCAGAGGAAAAGGAGCCTATGACAATGTATCTGAACATCTTGGAAATGAAGGAAATTCTAGTAAATTAGGGCAAAACTCTGGACAAATAAACACAAAGATGATTAGAGGTAGTTAGGGTCTTTTTCTTTTTAATGCCTTAGACACTTTTGGCAAAGCTTAGAACTCTTCATAATGTTTGTAAGACTATAATTTACACTATATAAGAGCCCGAAGGAAACTAAACACACTGAAATACTTAAAAAAAAAACAAAACTATTACAAAAAGCAATTTGTGATATAGCAGTACACGTACCTGTTTATTAACACCTTAAACAATGGGCTCTTGAGGCATATCTAATGTCTATTGAATTTTTGAAGTACTTACAGTCAAATAGAAGTAATAATTACTAGTGTTCTAGAACACAGCAGAGTGGTTCTAGTTTATAATATCTTATTATATATTATATAAATAACTAGGAGAAAGACTCGTACTTCCAAAGATAAATAAATTATAAAGAGATGGAAATATTAACAACCTGATTTGATCAGCACATATTGTTTTTTTAAGTAGGGTACCTCACAAGTAAGTATAATGATGCGTTCATTAAAAAAATTTGAAAATGCTTAAGAACATAAAGATGGTAACTAAGCTGATGTGTTCATTTTACAGTGCGCATACAGTACTAAATTATCACATTTTGCCCCATAACTGTACACTTAAACTAATAATAAGAAAAGTACTTACGAACAATATTTCGAGTAACTGTGAAAAGTTCAATGAGACATGGATATATCTCATTTCATGGGTAATGCAATTATTACTGTATTTTTCTTTACATCAAAACAGAAGGAGCCAAACCTAGCAGAATGAGCCTACAATCCCAGAATTTGGGAGTTTGGGGCAGGAGAACTGCAAATTGGAGGCCAGTTGGGACCACGCAGTGACTCAGTCAAATCCTATCTCAAAAACAAACAAACAAACACAAAAGCAAACAACAACAACAAAAGCACGAAGGACATGCTCAATTTCAGTTTGAGATTAGTAGACATAAAGAGGTACTTTTTTTCTCCACTCAGAGTCATGACATCAATAAATTCTATTCATGGATTCAAGGTAAAGAATCTTTGATACAGGCTTGCTTTGTTTTAACCTATGACTTCCATTTATAGCTGACAGGCTTTCATTAGCATCTCCTTGTCTACAGAGATCATTTTGGGGACTGAGACACCATTAAAGTCATTATTATCATGTTTAAACCTATAGAATTTATCCATTTTCTCTGCAACACAATTGAACCAATAGTGAATTTTCTCTTAATTTTCACAGCTAATTGACTATTTTTTACTTCATTTGTTTTCAACATAGACTAGCATTAATGGATGTCCAGTGCTATTTGAATATTTTCGCGAATTTTCTTTTCACATTTCTGATATGTTGCATTTTCAACAAGAAAGGTTTTAAACTTATGTAGCTTTAAGGTTCCAAACAGTTTCCATAAACTTTCTTGCCTAAATTATTTACATTCTTTCATGTGTGTGCTTGCATTAAAGAATGTTAAATGTTTCTAACAGTTATATTCAAAGACCGCTACAAAAGAATACTGTGCTTACATTAAGTAGGTAACTTATTTTTTAACCTGTGCAAAAACTAACTTCTCTTCTAAATTCTCCTGAGGTTACCACTGATTAACAATACTTTTATGATTACAGCCCTCTCACAGTTGTTATATTAACATATTTTATAAAATATTATTTTATTGATTGGTACTTGATTTGTTACTAGACACTTGGAAAAAGCTGTGAATGTATTGGAAGAACTAGCACTCATATTTTATTATAGTTTTAGACTTCATAAACCTTAAGCAATACAAAAATCCTAAGAAGTATGCAACGAAGCCAATCTCAGTGGAAATTTAAATATGCTAGCACTTATTTTTAAATTGTATCCGGAAGTAGGCGACTTTATAAAAAAAGCTGAGTTAAAAAAAATCTCAAGGAAGCTGATCTTGACCTTGTAAAACTCAAAAGTGCAATATTTAATGTAGGTCAAGATATTAAATGGGAGAAAGTTTTCCAACCAATTATAGCCAAATTCCCAGCTGTAATTAAACTACAATTTGGATAATATTTCACAACAGAGTCAGCACCTACAACTTTCTCATAAAATTGGAAGGATCTAAAGTATTGGAGCTTATTTGGTGAAACAGGCATATTGCTCCATGTTTATTTATAAATTACAATTTGCGTTTAAGCGAATGACATAAAACAAAAATTTAAAAATTCAGATGAATAAGATTTATCAGAGAGAACAGTAATAGCATCTATTTAAATACTATATAATAAAATATTTAAAAATGATAAATAATAGTTTATACAATAGTTAAAGAAAAATAATCCTCAAATCAATTACATTGATTTGATGTTTCCTAGACATATATTTTATAACATTCTAGCACTTGTGAGATTAACAGAAATATTTCAATCTGGAGAATAAGTGTACGATTTCCAAGGGTGTCACTTAGCTATAAAGTTTGGGTTTTATTTCATCTCTATGAAACCAAAACTATCGTCTAAACCAAGTTTTAATAAAAAGGTATGTGGATGATGCTATCACTCTTTAATTTTGAATTAATTTGTATGTGTCTGTATGTACTGAACAACTAAAATTAATACATCTGAACTGATTAATATTAATATATCTATTAAATACAAATAGTAATATGATTTGTATTTACTTTCTGAATAATGCAACACGATAAAAGAAAACAGAAGGTGAGTAAAGACAATGCATATAAGTTTAAAATTGCTCTAATACATCCTAAGTAGAGATATTAATCAATGAGGTGGTCCAGTTCTAATAAGAAAATCTACCTATCACATAGATCCTAATGTGGACGGAAGGGTTTGGCAACAGAAATGAGTTTTTACCGCTGTTAACAATAATCTCATTGAGTAAAATAAAGCCGAATCCACTCTCGTGAAATAAAAAACATTAGCCTCGACAACCGGAAGCGTAATATAAAATCCCATTTATACAATATTTGTGCTTTCCAACTGCAGTAGCACGTACTTGCCTTTTAGTTCTTTTGGTGCATTACAAGGGAAAGTTAGCTAATGACTGAATTCAAAGACCCTTTTTTTCCCTCTTTTCGGTTTGAACATTTGTGGCCTAAAGTATCTCTTCAAGCATATATTAACAAATGTAGTAGAAGTAGCAGTAAATATTACGAGCATATTTTAGCATAAAATCACATTCATAGCAGTTGAAAATCAAATGAGCTCTGTCTACCAAACACTCATTTATAATTGCCTTGTATTATCTTCTAAAATAACTGAGATTCAACTTGTTAAAGCCAAAATATAATAAAGACATTCACATTTAAGCAAGCATGTAATTTTCAAAACAAATCTGAAAGTTAAAAACAGCCAAAAAGCACTAAGTAGCAACAAGTGTATATTTAATCAGAGAAAAAAGAAATAAGAAATTTCGCTACCGCTATTGTTGAACTGGAGGGGCTTCTTAATGTTGCTGCCTTTCACCAGGGTTATAATCTCCTTTCATGAAATCTTTTTTTAAAAGACAGTTTAAATAGCTCTGCTAAAATTTCAGCATTCCTATTTTCTATAGCACCCTACCTCTTTTTCCGTTCTGCCAGCTGTTTGCAGACCTCCTGCCACCGCAGATTCAGGCTTCCCAATTTCTCCTGGAGAATACTGGCATCTGTTTTTGAGGACTGTTCAATTATTTCTTCCCCAGTTGTATTCAGTATTCTGACAACATTTTGCCGCTGCCCAATGCCATCCTGGAGCTCCTGTAAGATACCAAAAAGGTGAAACAAAAATGAATCCTCATGTCCTTTTATTTGAGAAAAGATTCAACAATGAGCTGCCACATACAGTTGTACTGGCAGAGAAGGAAATATAAAAGCTCCATGTGAAAGTTGCTCTATGAAATTGACATGCCCATATCCAAAGGATACAAGACACCTTTTATGTGTCAGTAAAAAAGCACCCTCTCGTTTCTTCTCTGGTTTTTATTTTTGTAAGCTTGTCAGCTAGAGGATGTTAGAATGTCCTACAAATCAATTAGTTGGAAACCTTCTCAAGAGCAAATTCGATTTCTTGTCCCCACAAGGATGTTCCGCATTTGATAGTCTATGAAGTGTTGTAAAATTTAAACATGAACGAAGTATTTGGATTTCTTAGGGATCGTCGATATGAGAGGTGAAAAAGAACAAACACAGTTGAGACATAGTATTTAAAAAAAAAAACCCTAGAGATTTTGAAATAAAATTAATTACTATATTAAAAGAAAATTTATTTTGCATTCTGTTCGCATCAGTGTATTTTGTATTAGAAAGCTACATAAAACTGAGAATTAATTGCTTTCAGGGGAAGCGCATTAAGAAACCTCTAAGGTACAGTTATAAATTTCAAAATAATCTATAGTCACTGGGACATTTTTATGAGTCATCGATAGTGTCAAGTTTAAATATCTTCTCTGTTTTATCCTGAATGAAAATTTAAGAGCAAAGTGTCAGAAAAATTGTTCCATTAAAAAAGAGACTACTAAATCGAATGCAGATAAAATCAAGTGTTTTTTAACCATTAAAGGAAAATCTCTATTTACCTTCTTTTAAAAAAAAGGATAATGTGGGATTTATGTGTAAAGCAATTAAGACAACATAACTAAATAACAATTTTAGCAACTTAAATATCACCTGGGAACTTTAGATAACGTTATATTTAAATCTAAATAGTTCCTACATTCTTATGACACTGACAGAATAATGACAGCATGTGGAGCTCTGCTCCTTACTGGCATGACTCAAATTGTTGAATATTCTTCTATTCCCCAACTCTTGACCCAATCTCAAGATCACAGTAGACTACAGAACATGTTCACCAAATGAACTAATGAAGGCAAGTTTCCCAAGACTGAGTCCACTCTCTCAAATTTTGATTCCACATAAACTTTTTTTGTACTTTCATACAACCTTCTTTTTTTGATAGTAGAAGTTTGTTAGTATATTTTCAGCAACTAAACAACTCGATATGTAGGGCTGAGATATACCTTACTGACAAAACTCTTGCCTAACACAAGGATGGCCCTGGGTTCTAGTCTCTGTGCTGCTAAATAAGCAAAATAAAGGACTCCATAAACTAACAAAAATGATAACAAGATAATTGTTCTAGGGACACAGTAATTTATAGTAACTTTTAGATCAACAATAGATTAACAGTCATTGTGTTGTTTACAAGTTCTCTTGGCCATATTCTCTTGAATGCCTATGAGATACGCTTGTCAACCCGTGGCATTTCCTTGTAATTAGTTGCCTTTGCTACACTGTTTACATCTCACTCTTCACCACACACTGAGATCAATGTCGCATGTGATAGTCACAGCTTAGTCATAACATGCTGTATCTAAATTCTTATGACACCATCAATTTCTTGAGGTCAGTGACTGAGTCTTATTCACAATTGTGTCCCAGCGGGGGACAATACTGTATTCGATGCATGAGAACCTTCACTATGTATCTGGTCAGTGAACGCATGAATCTTTGAGTGAAAGAACTAGGAGAGGAGAGGTGGAAATAGAGCCTGGAGGAAGAAAAGAAATGATGAAGGGACAAAGAGAATAAACTAGGGAAAGTCAATCTTATCACCACCATGGTATCATGTGTCAATAGTTGTCACTGGGCTTCTGAGAGACTAAAAAGATGAGCCCAGCTTTCAAGATTTCAGGTACTATATAAATCTGGTTGTAGAGATCAAATAGTGTGAATGATATTTTGTTAAAAAACAGGACAGAGACAGTAAGGGGCTCAGTAAATGGTGGATCAGAAGAGAGATGATCTTAGTGGAAAGATAAACAGGAGAGGCTTCTGGAGGGGTGTTTAGAGTTTGATGACTGGTTAGGACATAGGCAAGTGGAGATTTAGGGCAGCACAGATTGCCCTGAGCTATTCAGATTTCATGGTCTGATCCAGGGTGTCCAGTTGGGTTCTTTGTCACTATGTGAGAGCTTGAGCTTAGGGAGAGACGCATTCACGGGTACATGTCATGGCCTGAGCTAGAATTTTGACAAGGAACCAGGAGAAGTTAGAGGTCATAAAAACTGTTGAGTCATGGGCTTGGGAGAAAGCTGGACCATGCAAATACGGGTGACTACTGGAACAGAAAAAAGAACTGTCTAAAACACAGAAGTCAGGAGGCAGTTTGAAGGGAAAGGTCAGAAGTCATATCTATACCCCCAGTGGAAGCCAATACTGATAAATTAACATAGCTTAAAAAAAAGGTTGGGGGCGCAGCTCAGCATTTAGAGCACAAAGTCTTCGGTTAGATCCCCCAGCACCAGATAAATCCAGTGTGGCAGCATCAGCCTGCAATCTCAGCAACTGGGAAGCTGATACTGGAGGATTGCTCTGAGTTCAAGGGCAGTCTGTACTACATAATGAGTTCGGGACCAGCCTGGAATACACAGTGACACCTTGTTTCAGAAACAAAACAAAACAACAATAACAGAAAAAAAAAAAAGGCAAGGGACAATCATTAGGTGCTTTTCAAATTTAATTTGAAGAAGAATATTTTGGAGACTCTGTTAGATTGAAGACTGACTCGGTAGAACAAAAGAGGGGGAAATTCTGTATTTCTCACAAGATCCACAGGAAACTGAGGATGCCGCAGGTCAGTCCAGGACCAACACTTTGAGCAGCATCATGTTACACTTAGGGTCTTTGACCCTATCTTAAGTAATCAAGACATTCTTACTGGCTGGTTACAATGCTCCAAACTTACGCTACTTCTGAATTTTTCTCATTCTCTTTCCTCTGCAATTTTGATCTTGGCGCCTTTACTTCCTGGCTGAAGGCTATGATGACTTTTACAGCCCAATTGCAGAACCAACGAGGGTTTTATTATTGCTATTTCGCAGATAAGAGACAGAATTGAATAGCTAAGAGTGAAGCAATAACTTAAAATTGTTAGATCTAAATCTCATTTATATAGAATCCCAAATCAGGGCCTGTAGGTTTTATTTTTAATTTTGTGAAAGAAGAGCTCATTAAATAGTCTATTACATTTGTGTGAGATTTTATAGCCAGGAAAAATATTTAGGATATGATCTACTTGAGGAAAATTTCCAGTGATAAAGTGAAAGAAAGCAAAATAATGGATCAAAACAGGAAATAAAAACTTTTGCATGTGGTGTTTTATGATTAGCCTCGGAGCCAGAAAAAGATAACATTTGATTTGCAAAATTAAATGTAAAATCTTAATCAACCTCATTCACACAGCGAAAAACATACATTAATTTTAATTTTGTAGCTTCTAAACATCTTAAATACTGAATTATTCATTGCCAATGAAATTTCTAAGCTCTGATATCATATTAATATACTGTTGTCACAGGCATCCTTATCTATTTCCCTGGCAATTAACATCTAGTCTTAGTTTTGGACAAAAAGAAAATCATAATTAAATCTATTGGATATCCATCATGGTGAGAAAGCTTATTGTGTTTTGATTCCAATAGTAAAGCATTCATTCTTAATAAGGAGTGCATATCACACTACCCCAGGGAGCTTTTTCAGAATATAAAAGCCCAGAACCACCCTACGGCTAATGAATCAGAATCTCAAGAGTGAGCTGGGGAGGGGATGAAGGTGTACAGAATAGATACACCAGAAAAGAAAGGGTGGGTTAAGGATGGATGAAGGGAACAATGGAGCAGGGGAGTATGATTTAGAATGACTGTATCACTCTAAACTTCTTTTCTGCTTCTTAAATCAAGAAGTTGTCCTAAATTATGGTATATGAAGCTGTTACAAAGTGAAGCCCTTCAAGTCTGGGCCAACTGTGGGGGAGGGGGGAGGAGGTAATATAGCAATAGAGGGAACGGCTACATATTTAGAGAGTTAAAAATATGAGAAAAAGAAATTTCTAACTTTTATATGAAAATATTGCATAAATTTACAAAAAAGTATATTTGTAAGACTTTCCAAAACTATATGAAAATACAATAAATGGAAAATAAAATGTGACAGATGAAAAAAAGGAGCAAGGTAGGAAGCAGTTATGAGAAATTGCACAATAACAAATTGGATGAGCTATGTGGGAGATGGAGAATTGGCAAAATTTTTCACAAACTAGAGAAAAAATAGGAAAACAGGACAGACAAGCATGATTGGAAGAAAAGATAAAGACTGAGGGGAAAATTCAGGAAAGAAAAACACACCTTTAATGAACAAGCAGATGTGTCTAGAATCCAATCCTGAGGTGTTGTAATTTTGCTGGTATTAATGAATTGTTTTGAGACAGATTTATCACTGAGTCTCTCTACTAATTGGTCAAGAGAAAAATGTGTAATAAAATCAACCTTGCAGAAGGTGCAGAAACTGGCAGACAGAATTTCATGATGCCATTTCAGCCCCGATGAAAATAACTCCCATTGTTTTTTCTTGTTAGTTCCTAGAGTGCAATGCTTTGAAGAATATGTTATGGCAGTGATTTTCTCAAAGATAAACAAGTTTGTCTCCCAAGTTCTTTTATAGAGTCTATAGTCACCTATGTCTCCACAGATTTTAATAAGTTTCAGAAATTTATGTTTCAACTTTAGTCAGAAGACGACTTTTGTAAGGAAGCCAATACCCCCCATATCAGCCAGGACACACGCATCTTAGCTCACCTGTAAAATGGGTGATTGGTCTGATAAGGAACATCTAGGAAGTTAAAAATGACTAACATTGGTAAATCTGTGAGTTCGACAGAGGAGGAGAAAGACAAAAGCAGAAGAAACAGTATATAAATAAAAGAAAGATAAAAGTAAAAATCGCTTATTGACATGTGAATTGTCAGATCTTAAATATTTTTCTAAAATTCTTTTTTATTTTACCTGCGCAAACATGTGAGGTACTTATGAGGATTACATATGTGGGTACAGCATGTAATGATCAAATTGCAGTCACTAACAGTTTAATATCCTTAAGGATTTAAAATGTTTTCTGTTAATACATAACATGCATATGTATATTTGAGAAAATGGCGAGTTCTGAGGTAAGATGAGGGGAGTAGGAGTGACCAGAAGGAGGAGTATAAGAAACAAGCCCCAACACTTCTGCACTGAGGAAATGTCCTCCGCCTTCTGCTGTTGCAGCCTGCTCTCCTACCATTCCCCACCTCAAAGTTTAGGTCCCACCTCCAGGAAAAAGTAAGTGGCTTTCTACTTTTTGACTGCCATATCATATTTGGAGGGAAAGACTCATGCTTTACCTGCAATAGCCATTTAAAAAGTTTTTTCTTTCTGAAAGACCTTGTGAGCCCCAAGAAAAGGTAAGTAATTGCCCTTACTCTACAGGGAGATTTATTTATTTATTTTTGAGAGCGGGTCTCACTGTGTAGCCCAGGCTTCAAACTCATGGCAATCCTCCAGCGCACTGAGATTACAGGCGTGTGCCACCACACCTGGCTTATGTAGTGCTGGGAATGGAACCCAGGGCCTTGAGCATGGTGCGCAAGGACTGTAGCTGCTGTGCTATTTCTCCAGCCCTACATAAGTATTTATAAATAATTTCTATTCAGTATCATTCATATAAGTATGACATGTTATAAACGAAGACTAAATAAATTTGAAGGAGTAATTCCCCTTGACCATAGAACATGTCTCCAAATGTGAACTGTACTACAGATTCAAGTTCTAGCTTTGGACATACAGTTCTTTTACTGGTAATTTACAAGCTAAATCAAATGACAAAGAGGAATGGTCTTTGTAAATAAATAATCAGAAACAAAAAACACCTTTTTAATCCTCTTCTGATTCCATTTTATTTTCAGTTTAGACAACAATTATTGTGCTCCATTATTAAAGATGCTGCAATCATATGTAGGTTCCTGTTAGTGTGTCACCAGAACTGGAGTCAGGAGACGGTGTGCTTAGGTTTCACCCATTACCCTCTTCTTCCTATGAATTGCATCAGTAGATACGTTCTTTGGGGCTGATTTCTCACCTGCTCCCAATAAGAGTTGTCATAAAAAATATTGAGAACTCCTCCTAAAACTAGAATAAGACCGTTTCTTTTCCAAAGAAACCAAACATTCTGGCAATGAACTAAAGAAAAAATTTGTACAGTAGCAGCGTATTTTATTGAAACATTTACCTAATATCAAATTATGATAAAGTTTCCTTTGGATATGTTTATTGCATTTACATCATATTAATGTTCATTATTATCATTGAGATTAATGTGGATGCCAAATAAATTCATTACAAAATGCTATAAGTGGCACTTTCTCTAAAGATATTTCAGGATTTTACTTTGTTCCCCAAGAAATGATACTCTAGGTAAACAATAAAAACTAAAAAGAAAATAAAGACCTCGTATATTTATTCTTCCATTACAAGTAGACATTTGAGCCACACACAGGGTTATGTAGACAGCGAGATGAAACAGATAGATAGATAGAGAGAGAGAGAGAGAGAGAGAGAGAGAGAGAGAGAGAGAGAGAGAGATTGTTATTGTTAAATTTCTGTCTTTGGGATTAACAACTGGGGCTTCACATTAAATCTGGCCCCAGACATGTTTTGAAGGTAGAACTCTATTTATAATTTGAAAAGAGCACAGGAACATTCTACTGTTATCCAAACGCAAGCGAATTGCCTTGAAGAGAACAGTTATTATAAAGTAAAGTGAATATGCTTTCCTCTGTTGAAATCAACATTAGCCCTCAGTAGGTTCAAAGATTTATTCAGTCCTTCTTGGCTTCAAAGTCATTCTGAACTTCAGAGAAAATACCTGAGAATATTTAAGAGCTCCTTTTTTCTCCATTTACTTAATTTGTTAATAAAACAACTTGGCCTTTTTCTAATAAATAGGCAGCTCGTGTCTATGGCCATGTTTGTTCTTTTGTTACGTGATCTTGGTAAAAAGCAAAGGATTTGGGGGACACACTTTTTTCTCCTTAATTGCTAGCACAGTTGCTAGAATGGGTTTGAATATATGTGAAATGTATTGAAATTATCAAAAAAACCCATGGCCTCTTATGATAGAATATTTACATAAGACTTATAGTCACTAAAAAACTGTCCATTTCTCTTTTTTTAAAATAAGGAGCCAAATGAGTATTTATTCAAAAGCCATTTGGTAGGCAGAAAGTGACACGTGTGTGTGTGTGTGTGTGTGTGTGTGTGTGTGTGTGTGTGTAGGGGTAGCAACAATTGTTTTAAAAACAAGAAAATGTGTATATAGAATTGATTATAGATGGGAAATATTTGATTACAATATCTAATTCACTCTGAGCTCTCGTTTTTTATTAGAATTTGCCAAATGTATCAAATATTTTCACTCTGAGATACACAAAATATTGAGTACATTTTACCAGCCAGGTATTAAGATAAGTAGGTGCTGGTCGTCATGGACTGCAGGAGGAAGAATAGGTTAAAGAAGCTCTGGAGTAGGACTTGGGAGAGGAAACACCAGATACCACGGTAGTTAAGGTGAAGGTAGGTGGCAGTTTGGATTTGAGCTGAAATAAATAAGGCAAATAAATTACCTTTATTTACCAATGAGATAAATAAATTGGATTTAGTGATGCACAGAGAACAGGAATGATGGAAAGTATATCAGGTGGATATATTGGCTTGGAGCTCAGAGAAAATATCAGAACCTAAAATATAACTGAGTGCATTATTAGCAGAACTACCTTTAAGATTCATGAGGTTGAGTTTGGCTCTAAATATGGTTCAGTTTTCCATTTTCCTTAAAGTGACCTTTAGAAAACTCAAAGGTAGCAATTATAATCCAAACATATTTTGGAACTTCTTGAATATTTGTATGATGACTATTATGTAAGAAAGTGAGAGGAGTAATTTTATCATTATTACCCTGGTTACATCTTCTATGTTTGATTTTCTTTCGCTGGCAGAGAGCTTAACTGCTGTTAAGCAGTTAAAATGATGGGCAAGATATCGAAATTTGAGAGACAATATGAGTTTCTACAAAATTAAAACATAAAAGAGCAAAATTCTAATGAATCCTGCTTGTGTTTCCCTACTACACCTTTCATCTATCCATTGGTAAGACTCAATGGCCAAAGTTAAAATGGCTCAATGTGAGTAATCATTCTTTCTAATATGCTTCACACCAACAAATATTTAGGTAACAACTCTGAGTATGATACTTTACAATGATAAATAACAGAGTTGTATCTTCTTGTTATCAGTCTGAGTTTGATGTGAGACACTACAACAAGCACATAACTATATACAGTGCTGCGTAAGAATGCAGCTATAAAGACATGTGAACAAGGTGGACCAAATAATGTGATGACCATGTGCCTGACTGCGGCTCTGTGAGTGGAGCTGGGTTTGAAGGCATGGCGACGGAAAGAAACAGAGAGAGGTTGGTGAGTTTCATTGAAAATCTCAGTGTTACCAGGCACTATTCAGCTGCATAACCGCTTAAGACATTTTAGTTGAGCAACTGAGCAAAACTAGGCAAGATACCATATCACTGGCATGTTAATTGCTTTCTCGCTTGGGAAAGGTTCAAAAGTAAACTTCTGAAATATGTACAATACCCCAGAATAGAAAAGAGATATTAAAGAGTAATCGAGTCTTATCAAGATCTCATCTCTTACCACAGATAACAAGTTATCAAGGAAAGCTTTCGTTTTTCAGACTCTAGAGAATGGAATAGCCCAGAAATAAGATAAAAAGGGATAAACTAGATCTCTCTGCCTAACATCAATTAATTGATTTTAAGTATTTAGCTTAGATTACAGAAGCCCCAGGATATCAACTAACATTCCACAACACGTTGGGCAACCCTAACCCTTATATGCCCCTCTCCTAAGTTAACCAGGCATTAAACACAAGCTATTTCCTTCTCTTCAAACCTTGATTTCTAAGCTGGACTTCTTTTTTTCTAACTCATTGTTTCCCTTATGATTATATTCCTCCTTCTTGGCATTATATGATAAGAGTCAATGATAAAATCACCTTTTGTTGGCTGAGCATGACCTTTGGAATTCACAAGAATTGATTCTGTCCCTTTTATTAACATATGTACAATATCACCAATTTGTACCTTATGAAACCACACATGAACCAGTAGAATCTAAGAAAAAACGTCCAGGGGGCTTGAGTAAGCCCTCTGTTATTACTTCACCAATTTTCCATGTGAATCCCTAAAAGGATAAGTATAATCATAAAAACAGGTGAAAGCAAAATATTTAGCAAGTTTAACTTCCTATCAAGGCAACTTGTAAAGGGAAAAATACACAATTATCAAATGTAAATGTTTTCTAAATTTTTATTGTTAGCAATTCTTTCTTCTCTATCATGCTACTACTCAGCATTTTAGGACATTTCCATTTGACTAAAACCTCAGAGAAAGCATTTTCAAGCCAACATTAACATCTCCCCTGATTTCTCCTGTTGGCTTCAATATTTACCTGAATGACATCTATATTTTCCCATTTGGCCAGCTGAAAATTATGAGACCATGTAAATTTTTTTGCCCCCTCTTTCTTTTCTCCAGTCTAAGTGTGTTCCTAATTGTTACAGCTCTTGCTACTTGATTCTGTCATCACGGTTCCCCCAAGGTCTGCTTGTTCATTCCACTTGACCTATGTTACAAAGACATTCTCCTAATAGCTTTCCCTCAGACTTTTTCATGGTGTAACATCCTACACAATCTTTCTAGATTAATCATCCAGCTGAATAATTCTGCTGGTGTATTTCCTGTTCAAAAATTTTACTGAATATTCAGTGCCTGCTCATTGAAGCCTAAAGAGCTTGGATAACGATCTCCACTTCACAGCGTCCCTGGAAGACACTTTTCTGGCCTTATCAAAATAACTCCCCAGTGTGTCAGCCATGCTTCGGCATGACTGGATGACTCAATTGAAAGGGGTACGCGTTGGTCGTTCCTCAGGCCTTTGCCCTCTCTCCTCCATCAAGCAAGCCTGGATGAAGTCCTTTCATTCCAATCCACTGGCTGAGCAGCTCCAGAAGGGCAAAAGTATTAACTGTTTTCCTAACTTTAGTGCCTAGCAAAGTGCTTGCTATACGCGAGTGCTCAAAGACAGTTGTTAAATAGACCGATGAGAACACATACCAACTGTTATCGCTTCTATGAAAAAAAATCCTCAATTAGAAGTTACCTATTTTGTAAAATCTTACTGCACTGGGGTGATGTCTACATTACGGTAGTTTTCAGAGAAAACTTGATTGGATTGGAAGTTTACGATTGTCTTCAGTGTAGGGACGTTTTCTTCTCCACTTTTATGTTTTCTATCATGCTGATCAGTTACAATTTTTGGAGTCAATGAATAAAACAATGAAGGGATTTTTTATTGGTATGCTGTGAAGTGGCAGGATTTTTGTCCACATTGAAGGCCTCTCTAAGAGCACAGCAAATGTGGTAAGATCATGACTAAATTTTATTTCTGTATCTTTAAATACCTAGTAAGCTTTGAACCAAAAATTAGTGTTAATGGATCTGAAGACACTATTGTTAGCAGCTGATCAAGGATTATTAAACTGCTTAACACTTCATGTTAGCAAGGGGGATGCCATAAAGCAGTGCTTTCCCAGGCAAGTTCAATGCTTCCTGAGCAACACAATGCTTTATTCCAATAGAAATTTTCTCAGGTGATTTGAATGTTCTATATTTTGATTGCAGTATCAATCAAACACTTCACTGCAATAGAAACACTGGAGAAAGTAAAAGTAAAGAAATAAAGTAGAAAATATCTATCATTTCTAGTCTCTAGATTATATTAACAACATCAAAGACATATTGATTTCAGGCAACTAGAAGGAAGGCACAGTCTGGAGAGAATTAATCTATCTGTATGGCCAATGGATACAAGAAAGCATGGTTAATATTTTTGGTTACCAGGGCAATACAATTAAATCCACATGATACATGTTTGTACCCAGTCAAATGGCAAAAATTAAAATGACTGTCAAGATCAAGTGTTGACAAGGATATAGCTCTCTATTATCAATGGTAGCACTGTGAAATGGCACAAATATATTTTCTAAAGTTTGGCAATACCTTATAAGGAGATATATTTGACCCAGTCATTTCACTTCTAGGTGTTTTTTAAATGTAAACGAGAGCTGGAGGCATAGCCCCAGTGACTACAGCACTTTCCTAGGAAGCACAGGGCTCTGGGTTCAGTCAGTCTCCCAGAACCACGTAACACCTAGGGAACATGAGGCACGCCTGTGATCCCAATACTTGACAGGCTGAGGTAGGTGGATTGCCTTGACTGTGAGGCCAGCCTGGGTTACACAGGAAGTTCAGGGCCAGCCTGGATTACAGAGACACTGTTTCAAAAATAAACAATGAAATTTAAAATATAATAATAATAAAAATGTACTTCTTCCTTTTATAGCTATTGTAATCATAAGGTATTAGAAATAGAATATGAATATTACACAAAATATGACAGATTGCAATTATGAACTAAATAAAATAGGTTCAGCTTTCACATAAGAACAAGCTCTTAGCTAGTTATGGTAGTGAGCACCTATGATGGCAGCAATCTAGGAAGCTGAGGCAGGAGGGTAGTGAGTTCAAGACCGACACAGACAACTTAATGATTTGGTGAGACTCTGTCTCAAAATAAAAAAAAAAGGAAAGAAAAGAAAAAATAAAAATATCAAAAGACAAAGCTTAGTATGAACGTCCTAGGTTCAATCTATTGGACTAAAAAAAAAAAAGGAACAAGGTCTTTATTTCTTACCAAGTAAATCTGTTTCATCTTATATAAATCTTACTCGATTAAGAAATAAAACCAATATTATTTGCAATGACTTAACTGTCCACACTTCCACACTACATTAGCTATGCTAACAATGACATTCAGTGAATTAAGCTTCTCTTTTCTCTTCTTTCACACAGTATATTTTCTGCAAGAAGAAAAGTAACCAAGACACAGGCTGATTGCCAAATCTCAGTTATTTGCAGCCAGAGTTTAAAAGGGTTTGGAACTCTTATTGGGTTATATAAGGACAGGTTTAGCAAATCACTAGGAGAGATACATTATTCTTTTCTTTTTTATTCCTATATACAGCCATATACAGTGATCAAATTGGCCAGTGTTTAAGACAGGTAAAGTGGTATCCATCTCTCAGGAATGTGTATGTATGGAGGGATACTTATTAGATTAAGAAAAGAAAAAAGCAGAGATACCACAATCTTAAATTCTGAAAGAGAACACTGCTCAAGAAGCCTCTGACATTTTTAAGAATGAAATATTAACAAGACAGGTGGAGTGGCCCGGCCTATAATCCTGGCACTCTGGGAGACTGAGGCAGGAAGATCACAAAAGTCCTGCCTAGGCCATTCAGTGGCCTGGAAAGATCCTGTTTCAACACTTAAAAAGTAGAAGGGGCTGGGGATCTAGCTCTGTGTAAAGGCCCAAGGTTCAATCCCCAGTATGGAAATGACAGCAGAATGGCAGACTATCAACACGAGGGACATCTAAAGAAATGCACACCACTATACATAGTATCCTCAAAGTGAGCTCACACTCGAAAGTGTATAAATATGGAATGAAATAAGGAACATGGGACTGAGGGCAAATAATAGAAAAACAACATACAACCATATAACTAATAGGAAAGGCCAAGCTGCAAGAGAACTGAGTTTTGTGATAAGGTGAATGAGAATGTGCAGGTCCTTTTTATCATTCAAAGAAATAGAGGGGGGGGGGTGGCAGAAAGGTCAGAAAGGTGAAGTCTGATTGGGGCAAAAAGGAGATGGTTGGGGATGGAGGTGACACAGAAAGCAGAACTGTTTCTGCCTGTCTGCTCAGTCAAGGACAATGCTCATCAGACTGGAAAAGGCATAATAACCATACAAAGGAAATGAAGCCCAAAATAGGTGAAGTGAATTTAAAGAGCATCTCGCTGCTCTAAATGAGCTAAAATCCCTGGCTCCGGACCAATTATATTCCAGGGGAGTCCAGTCCTAACCCTCCATCAACAGCCTTTGAGAAACTATGCTAACAGTGAAGATGGGCAAAAGTCACCCCAATTTTCAAAACAAGAAATCAGCCACTGCAATTGTGTCCCCTCCATTCCTGCCAGAGCATTTTGGGATGACTGAAGAGGAGCAAACAAATACTCATTAGCAGAGACACCGTGGAGGTCGCTAAATTGTATTTGTATGACAACTTGTTCCTGTGGTGGACATGTGCACCTGCATTTTTTTAGATTAATTCTTTTGGTGGCATGAAAATTGGATTTCACATTTCTAAACAACTTAAAAATAACTTGCTTATTTTTTTCAGCTAATAAAATTGTTCTTGGGTACTCAAACGCAGTAGCTACGTAAGTCCTTCATTTTGTCTGGCACACAGCATCCTGGAATCCAGCTGCGCATACCTGGAATGTGTTTAGAGTCCCCTGACCAAATACTGAAGAGACACAAGGAGACAAGTACAATGACCTGGCATGTCAACTGTTTTATATTCTCGATATGGAGACAATCTGTTTGCTTTATTAAAAGACAGAAAAGGACAAGAGAAATTATCACTAATATCGCATAGGATGTGGGGACTCCACACAGGAGGACAATTCTGGAAAGAAAATTCATGTTAGAAGTAGACTGCAGAAATAGATAAATGTTAGAAGGTCTGTGAAGTGACATTATTGTTCATTTTTACTCTTTTTGTTTTATTATATCATTTTAACATAGGTTTAAAATAAACAATACTTTGAGATAGTTGTGCTCTGGGATTCTCATATCAGAGAGATCATCCGATGTTTCACCTTCTGCTTCTGACTCACTTCACTAAGCATGATGTTCTCAAGTTTCTTCCATTTGCCTGTGAAAACCTCCACGCTGTTGGACCTTATAGATGCATAGTATTCCATTGTATTCATAAGAACCACAGTTTGTGTAACCGCTGGTCTGTTGCTGGGTATTTTGGTGACTTCCATGTTGTAGCTATTGTTAGTTGTGCTGCTATGAACATGGGTATACATATATCTCTGTTGTATGTTGGAACTTCAGACGAAAGACAAAATGAAAGAGCGGGACAGGGTGGGCGTGGATGGAGGGAAGAGAGGATGGGGGGAGGGACAAAAGGAGAGCAGGAAAGCCCTTGTCACCTTGACAAGATAGTATGTACACAACATGCTCGACTCCATTGTAAACCTTAAATTTTGCACTTGTACATATCAATAAAATGGGAAAAACAATACTTTATGAGCAGAAAAATGCTACATTTATTTTAAAAGTAAATTGATATAATTTTATCCCCCAAAAGATATTTTTGTCTGTACTTTTAACTCAAGAGTTAAGAACAGACAAGAGTCCTTTCCAAAGCTGTATTTTCTTCATTTAAATGCACTATTTTTAATAGGACTATCTTGTTTCATCTACAATGTTGGCAACACTGGGAAACACAAATTACTAGTATATTTCCAGAAGTAGGTATTACCTAAGTGCCTTGTGGACACAGTCATTTGTGGTAGGTACAGTGCACCTAGAGTCATAAATAACATTTCATCATTTTTCAGTAACATTATTAAGCACTTCTCACTTTCTAGCTCTCTCTTTTTTGTTTTTCCCCATTTTATTGGTATGTATATGCAATATTCAACAATTACATTAAGCTTGGAAATTTTGTGCACATATGTATCGCGACATCATTAAAACCCCTTCCCTTCCCCTTCTTTGACTTTCCCATCCCCCTCCCATTCCCACTATCTCACTCATTTTATTCTATAAATTGCGTGTATTCTGGGTTTCGCATAATAGAGAAATCATGCCATATAATATGTAATCCTCTTTAATGGCACTTTTCTAAAACTATTATCAAATAGGCCAACATCTTCCATGAAAATATCTAAGGAGAAAGGTTATTTTAAAAGGTTGCTAAAAGTTATGTTAAGTTTACTTGTCTTTTGAACATGCTGCATTTCTTAAACACAGATTCTAATTCTCAAATGAGGACAACAATGATTTATTAATACAAGCATATTTTAGAGAAATGCCTGGAAACAGCTCTACTTTTGTTTTAACATCCAGAATAAAAGATTAAAAAATATTCTCCTTAGGAGGAATTCCCCTAAACTCCCACTCGACATCATTTTTTTCTGTATTTATCTTCTGTTTCCTTATCTTTGGGCTTAGCATAAAACCTTAGTCATTATCTCTTTTGGTTCCAATTGCCTCTATTAATATTTCATTTTATAGTTTGAAATTTAGTTATACGCTGCCTCAAATCCTTTGTGGATTGAGGAAAGGTATAAATCAATAAAACCTAAAACTCAATTTGCTCCTTTACATAAGCAATTTAGATGTTTTAATAGGTAAAGCCAAACAAAGAACGTTAGCTTTGTAGTTTACATTTGCATTTCCAAAGGGAAAAGAAAATTAGAAAGAAAAAAAGGAAAGGGATCAATCTGAAACCTTTCCAGTACATTCCAGATGCAGTGACAATGTGAATATCTCTATCTACTCATCTCTCCTGATAGAATATTTCATGTTTATGAAAGCCAGGAAAGCATTTGCCATATAGAAATTTCGATTGGGTCAAGCAGGCCAAGATAATGTAAGCCAAAAACATTAGAAATAGGACCCCAGAATATATTTAAGTTGTTTCAGAGAAGATTGCAAATCCCAGGATTGGATTACATGCTTTTGAGACGTTGCTCTATAACAATGCCATGCTGACATCATTCTTGATACTGTATTTAGTGGTTCATAGTGTTCATAGGGAACGTTGGTGTAGAGTTCATTGCATCTAATTTTCTGATTTCCTTTGAAACAAGAAGGCGAATGATGCATTTTTGGTATTTCTGCTGTTAAACTTAATGAAAATTCTGTCCACTATCAATCAAATGAATCTTTTCTTCACTTGTTGTCCAAGCAAATATGTTCAAAAGTAATTTACTTTTTATTGAAAAGTCTGTACTAAGATGATGAGAAAACACAAACAGGGATCTGATTTCTTTCAGATGCAACTGCTGGCAAGGAACACACAGGAAAGGGGAAGCAGGTGTGGGTGGAGGTGAGAGAAGCTTTATTCTTATATTTTCCTAATTCAGGTTAGGTGGACAAATCAAGCGCGATACAAATGGACAGATTTTTGGACTAGGAAACCTCAATAAACACTCTTAGTCAATGTTCAGAAATGAATATAAGCACAATACTTGTTTCTCTATAAAAACTCAAAGTTGAAAGAGACTCATCAGTTGCTACAACCCTGCTGTGTGTTTCCTGGCTAACAGAAACGTAGGATAATTTGCCTCAGTGTATTCTTGTACTCACTGGTCATGTTACGATGACAACAGGTCATCAGACCACACTGCATTCCATAAAAACACAATGGTATATAATTCATAAAATAGAAGTAAAAGACTCAGGAGAGAATCAAAAAAGGAATATTTATCTCTACCACTCTTAAAACAGCAAATGAAGGTAATTTGTTTGAATCTCTGCTATTCATAGCTGAAAGCCAGAAATGAAACTAGTGCATGATTGCTTAGTACTTTTACACATACTAATGGTCCCTACTTGCCAATTTTAAGAAAGCTCTAGCGGATTGTGTCTGGGGTTCAGCGCTGGAGGGTTTACTTACAATGCTTGAGGCCCTGACTTTCATTCCCAGCATTGAAAAAAAAACGTGAAAAGAAAAAGAAAAAGGAAAGGAAAGTGATGGGAAGGAAGGAGAAGGGAAGAGAAGGAAAGAAAGGCCCTATGCCCTGGCATGAATAGTTACGTAGATGTTTTTAAAATATGATAATAGCCCTTTATAAAATATTTGTTCTTCCTACAAAATACCTTTTGGGCATGTATACATTAACTGGACAAATATATGCTTAGTTAAAACAATGATTTTAGATTTTAATTGACAAAACATTGACATATTAGTTCTAAATATTAAAATGTCAAGAAGCAAAACTACAGACACATTTGTCTACAAGATTAAAAAAGTGAACTCTTTTGAATAACTATTAAATATACTGCATCTTACAGAAGACAGTTCTTAACGTTATGGTATTTCTGTGTGATCACAGACAATGAACAAATACACAGATACAGACAATAAATATCTTTGTGCTAAATGATATGAAAGAAAAAATAGAATGCTATAAGATAGAATAATCAAGAAAACGCTCAATAATTAAAACTATTAGATTATGTTCTAGCTTTAAAGTAGGTAGCCTAAAAAATTTTGAGATGGGGTTCCTGGCCTGCAAAAAATTAGAGCATTACCTCTCCAGATTAAGGAAATGGAATGTTTGGAGTCTCCTAATGAGGAAAGTCTTTGGCAAGTGTGAGCACAAAGAACTGGAAAGAAAATAACTGGCCAGAGGTCTTTGAATACAACAGAGAATAACATGAATTAAATTTAACTATATATATATATATATATATATATATATATATATATATATATATATATATATATATATATATCTGCAGACAAGTCTGGTCACAGCAATGATCAAAGGCAAACCAAATATTCAATAATTGGGGAATGATTAAGTTAATCACTTACAATTATATTTGAGATTTTATTATATTACATTTCAAAATAAAATAAAGGCTATATAATGAGGATGAGTATTAAATATTGGGTAACTATCAAATAAAAGATGCAATACCAGTCAACTTATTGTTAGGAAACTGCTGAGAAATATCAAAAGGTTGAGAGTAAAGAAAAGCCTATTATTAAAGACAATGTATGGGACAAAAGGCCATGTGTACTCAAATTTTTAAGTTTTTCTATACTGAACTATAGAAATTACTTTTTAAAAATGCAACCACCACAGTGTTTCTCCAAATACTTATTAATACATTTAAATGGGCAACAAGGTATAACTATAGTCTCTCTGTGTTCACGTTCACATGGAGAAAAATACATAGCGAGATTGCCTGAATCCTATTAAACTGTGATAAAAATGGAATGTCGCTATGTATATATGCAAAAAAGGAAGTTAATCTCTTGTAATGACTCTGTATCAATATGTCACTGTCTCTCTCTCTCTGTGTAGACCACAAGTAGAGGACATCTAAAATAATATTTACAATGGAGCTACTATCCCAAATCGCTATTGAGTCACTTACAAAGCTCAGCACAACTTGCCAAACAATTAAGACCTTTATTCGTATTCACGAGTGTTCAGGGTAAATGCTTAAGTGAACGTTCGGTGGAAAGATTAGCTGACCACTGCTCTTAAATCCATTTGCTTATAATCCTCTCTTGGCAGAAGAATGACAAGATCACAGCCATATTTAAATACTCCGGTTTTTATTCTCAAAAGCTCCATTGCTGGGATAGCAATCCTTTCTTATTCAAGTACACCACTCTTTTAAAAAATAGAGGTGAAAATGACAATTCCTAATTAATCTGAAAAATATTTTAGTAAGAACTGTTTATTTTCTAGTTCATATGTAAATTTTCAAAGAACCGATATATACTTCCTTGTTTGATAAAACAATACCATACGCATAAAATTAAACTAAATAAAATTCTGTTAGTTTTTTTCAATTTAGTGGAAAGCTGTGTTATATCACAGGCTTGCAGGTGACTGATTCAAAGTCCAGATTTATAAGACACAATTTGTTAAGTGATCAGTTACATGGTCCCGACAAAGTCATGTCATCTCTTAGTTTACTCTTTTGAGAACTTCGAAATATAATAATACTACCACCTACCACCTAATGTTTTTGTGTGGATAAAATTAGATCTCATGAGTGAATACCTAATTTTAATTTCTTCTCCCCACTGTTCTATTATTCAGGGTTGATAGTAATTATCTTCTAAAAACGCATCTATGTTGTCAGGAACAGTTTTTACTTTGAAATATGAGTCAGTGAAGACACTTGCTGGGAATAGTAAATCTGACCTTCAATTGCAAGAGGAAATTATCTGTTGTCCTTCTTAGCTACTGAATTGATCCCAAATCACTGTACTATTTTGAATTACTCATTGCTTTTTAATCAATATTTAAAGATTTAGTTCTAGAAAGAAGGGCAAATCCTGATGGAGCCAGCTTTCCAGAAACTCCTTTGCAAATGAACAATGTTTGGTTTTGATTTTGCCAAGTACATAACTACGAGTGAGTTTTTTCCATACACGTTCGCACAGAATCAGAATTAGTTTTCTACACCTGCAATGCCAATGAATGGAATTTTGACAACTTTAATGTATGTCTCTGGATTTGTTTTCTTCTTTTGTGAAATGGCAAAATGTTTACTATAATACATAAATGGCAAACTTAGCCCTGAACAAAGCCAATCACTTTGTGTCCTTAATGAAGAAAGGTAACAGTAACAAGAGCATGTATTGGCATGGTTTCTGCTGTTACAGATTACGGATATCTATCCTGGCTAGCTTTCACTTGCTGAAAGTGCTTTTGTTGTTATTGAGAATTACTGTAACAGTCAGGATGACATTTCTCATCTCAAGCCTTTGACTATGGACATTCAAAAATCAATCACTGCACCAAATAAACAAGAGTCATAAGAATATCTGGAGCTTCAAAAAAAATATACCTGGTTTTGAAGACCTTTATTGTGACTGAATAGCTCTGGGCCACACACAATCATTCTTTAATGCATTAAGCAAATTCATTGAATTGGGGAAAACTTACAGCCTTCAGAAAAATGCTCAGTGAACATTTGCAAGCATATAAAGTAGAGAATGAAATCTTTTACTAATATTTTTATTTGTATAAATAGTTCTAATATTCTGAATTATTTTTCTCTCCTTTTATATTCGTGTATGGTATTGCCTCTGCCTTAAAAACAGGTTCTTTGTCATTTTCCAGTATCAAAGATAGATAATAACTATTGAGAGTCATGTACGTTCATTTCAACTCATCCTTAACTTTTGTTAAAAAATTATGATTTAATAAGGGCCTACATATTGGAGATGTAAGAAGAGAGTGAACATTATTTGTTTATATATCCACTGGGCACTAGAGAAAAATGCTTAATGTTAAACTACAAAGAAAGCTGAATTTTATGGATGCAAAGGTATGTCTGAAGCTTTGACTTACAAAATAGTACATAATGTGATTGGCCTAAAATATTATCCAGAGTAAAATAACAACAAGGCTTCATGAATTTAAAAATATCATCAGGAAAAATGCTATTTAAAAGTAATAACTTCAAGATTTTTGCTACCTTAAATTTCTATAGTACTTGACAGTCTACAAAGTGTATTATTTCATTCCAAAAACTTTCACATATCCTACGAAATATTGAGGCCAGTTTTTATTCCATTTTTATAACTTTGAAGAGTGATCAGTCATATTCAAAAATACTGCATTAGTCAGGAAGACAGAAGAGAGAGAGATTTGTTATAAGGAATTGGCTCATTACAGAGACTAAATACCAAGACTTGTAATTTAGTCTCCTAGAGACACAGGGCAGCCAATGATACACCATCATGCCTTGGTAACCATAGGGTTGTGGCTCCAGCCTTCTCCTCTTGCTAACAAAATCTGAAGATGCTCAAGTCATTTGTCCAAAACGATGTAGTATCTGCATATGAACTACACACATCCTGTTGTATACTTTAAATCATCTTTAGATTACTTATCGACATAATACTTAATACAATATAAATGCTATGTAAGTAGTTATCATACTGTATTATTTAGGAAACAATGATAACAGAATCACATGTGTGTGTTCAATACATACACAATGATTTTGGAGATTTTTGATCTACGCTTGCAGAACTCATCAAGGATACAGAGGGCTGACTCTAGCTGCAGCCAATGCCCAATGGCCTGATAACTAGGAAAGCTAATGGTGTAAGTTTCAGTCTAAGATCTAGAAGCTTCAGATCCAAGAGCCAAAGTTTCAATTTATGTCCATGGCAGGGAAAAACTGATGCTGCAGCTCAAGCCATTAGGCAGAAGTACTTCCTACTACTCAGTCTGGAAACAAGGTCCAGATACATCCAATGTTTGACCAAACGTTTGGGCACTTTGTGACCTAATCAAGTTGATATACTAAACTAACCACAGAAATTACTAGCTTAATGGTCAAACTGATGAAGTTAAAGTTTTTGTTATCTATCAGTTCCAACTTCCAGCCCAATGTTGGTTTTCTTTATACCATACTAAATACTTTGCCCAAATATTCGTCTTATCCCCCACTCCCTCCCTCCCTCCCTCCCTCTCTCTCTCTCTCTCTCTAAGTATACTCTCTCTTGAGTATACTCTGTGAGTATTGATCTATAGCTCAGGTCTGTCCAGAACTCACTATGCAGGCCAGGATGGCTGTGAACACATGGCCATCCTCCTGCCTCAGCCTCTTCCAAATTCTGGGTTTGCAAACTTGTGCCACCTTGCCCAATTTATGTGGTGCTGGGGAATTGAACCCAGGGTCTTGCGCTTGTTAGGCAAGTAATCTAACCACCGAATATGCCCCGCAGCCCTTACCCAAATATTCCTAAAGCAAATTTGGATTAAAAAAAAAGAACCTTTAAGCTTCCTTAAGTCAGAGATCCTGCTTTATTTGACATGTGAGCAAAACTCAAATGCATCTATAATACCTGACGGACAATAAATGGTTGCTGCCTGCTGCTAAAAGGTTTTGATACGAGAAGGAAATGTCCTTGCACTTTTTAATCTATTTGGCTGTGGCAGCCAAGATTGAATGGGTGAGCATAGAAAAGAAAATATACTCACAGAGAGAAACGTGGACAGAAAATTTCTGCAATTCAGAAATACACAGTGATTGGATTCTGTTTTATTCCAAAAGAGAATGTAAAAAAAATAGTTTATTTTAAAAAAATCTTGAGAGGTAACTGTCGAATTATATATTCATTTCCTATCAGAAAGTTACATTAATTTTAGAGAAATATTCATTTAAAAACCACTACAAAGAAGTATTTTTCAGGTTTTCAGTGATAAAAATCATTTTGGCATTGTGTTTCATTAAAGATAGAGACAAAAATGGTCTTTGAATATACTTTTTGATGCTGAATATCTTTATAATTCAAAGATATGAAAACATGATGCAAAATTACCAAGTCTTTACTATTCTTACTTTTTTTCAACTAAACACATGCCCTCTGTAGAGGTTTTTACATGATTTAAAAGGCTTTTGTTCTACTAGATCATTCTTGAGTCAACTCAAAGAGATTATGTTTAAATACTCTAACATATTTCTTCCTACAGTGTGTCAGTTATTTCCCATACCAGTAGAGTAGCACATGTGTGTGAACAAATTAACATTTTCTTTCTGACAGTATATATTATTATGATTACGGTACTAGTTAAAGGGTAATATTAGCCACTATTTTTGCCCTTATATTATGATGGTACCTACTGTTTTCTTTTTTAAACCTTGTTGGCATTTCACAAGAGATAATACGAATACATAGTTAGAGTAAATTGCAATTATTAAATTGCATTTCACAAGAGATAACACAAATGCAAAGTTAAATTAAATTGCCATTATGAGAAAGTGGTATAAGTCAAGGAATAAATTTAAAACCAACAGCTCAATCACCCAGATTCATGTGGTGCAGTTTTAATCATGCCAGTATTTCCTTAAACAAGCAAAAGAATTAGTAACTTCTACTAGCATGTGCTTACTGAAGTCCTACCATGTGTCAGATACTGTATATTTGAATTAAAATAAATATAACACTAGGTAATTACTCTCTATAAGCTTAACATCATGTCAGGAAATAAAATACGAGCATATGCAAAGTTCAATAAAGTTTTTTTGAGACAGGGCCTTTCTTTGTAGTCCAGTCGGGGCCTGAACTTACTATGTATTCCAGGCTGGTCTCAATCACATGACTATCCTCCTGTGTCAGCTTCCTGAGGACTAGGACTACAGGATAAGTCACCACATCTGTCTAATTTTTATGCAGTTCTGGAAAATAAAATCTAAGGCCTTCCACATGCTAGGCACACACTCTAACCTTTGAGCTCTGCCCCCAGCCCTACTTTAACAAAGTTTTAAATAAAGGCTCAAGGCTATAGAAGACATGTAGCTTGGAAGTACTTGATTAAGATTGCTGTTCAGAAGAAGGAGAAATCCTGCCAAAAATGGCAAACAAAAGTCTATAGGAGATTAATTTGTGAGTTTTCCTGAAAACCAAAAGTGTTTTGAGAGCAGGTGACACGTGCTGTATGGTATGCTTAAGAATTAAAAAGTGGAAGGGCTGGAGTGTAGCTCAGTGATTAAAGCACTTGCCTAGCAGGTGCAAGGCCTCAGGTTCAACTCCCCGGCAGCATATAAACTGGGCATGGTGGTGCAAACCCTTAATCCCAGCACTCAAGAGGCCGAGCAGGATGAGTTCAAGGCCATCCTAGACTACAAAGTGAGCTCAGGATCAGCATGAATTTCAGAGAGAGACCCTGTCTTAAAAAAGTACAAAAACACATTATCAATTTATGATGCATAATATTGAGATCATATTAGAATGGACCTTCTGTGTCAGGATTCTCTAGCAGATCTTGTAAATAAAGGAAGTTCACTAAGGTTTAATGTGGACAAATGACAGGAGGGTGATTTTGGTGGGGTTAATCACAGTATTACAGGTGAATTGGACCGAAGAACTTCAGGCAATGAGACTGGACAAGAGACACGGCAATGTAAAAAGTCTTTATCAAAGAACTCAAAACAAAAAGAGGTACTGAAAAGCCAAAGTATGGGGGCAATGCATGAGAAAATTAGGTGTATGAGCTCTAAGAGACTGAGAAAAATCAGGTAATATATTGGGGTTGGTAGTTTTGCAGGGAAGGGTACAGATGCCTCTGTTAAAATCATGTGGAAACCACTGTAGCAGAGTGGGGATATACCCAGTTTTGATACTGGCTGTGAGTTTCCATATGCAAAAATGGAGACAAATGTTGAAATAGAAATGAGTAAATGGAACAGCCAGGCCAAGAGACTGGGTGAAACCGAGTGTAAGGTTTGAGTGATCATGGGAAAACAAGCCTGCAGCAAGGATTTAGAGATAGGGGTGGGAATCAACAGGTAGGCGTATTACCGCAGCGAAAGGGTTGCCACACTGAAAAAAAAAGCAGTGCTGGAATTGAGCAGGATCAAAGGGCAAGAAGCGAATGGATTTGGCAACTGTACGTGTATCGACCTTTGAGAGTTCACTTGATGACTAAAGGGTGAGCACTATGCACAAGGCACTGCGCTATGTCAGAAGGTCAGCACGGAGCACCTGTGGAGTATACGAAGGAATAGATAAGAAATACTTGTCAAAACAGATCAATGACACACAGTGATGAAGAATATTAAGAAAGTACATGTACCACAAGGGGGTGAAGAGAATAAAGAGGAGAGAATTGAGGTGTCCAAAGAGAGGTAGAATACAGAAATACAAGGTAGGTGGAAAGAAGACAAGAAAATTATAATTGTATTTTAAGACAATTGCTAACTTCAAGACACAATCAAAGTCACCCAGGGCTATCTACATCTGTAATCCATATCTTCACTCCCTAAGCGCTTTTGTATTCCCTATATTTGTTCGCACTCCCTAGGCTTGACCATCCTTTCTTCCAGAGTCATCACACTCAAATCCTTTGAGGATAAAATAAGTCCATAAGCTAGATAAGGTGAAGGTCAGCAACCTGACCTTAAGATTAACAGATTCAAGGGGTTCAACAATGTTTTTAGGCAAAACATCTAGGATCACCCATCTTAAAGGATACGTCAAAGAATACACAAATGGATCCCCAAATTCAGAACATAGTATACCTCAGAGAGCCCACCCACCTCTTTGAAGGTACTTAATAAGTCTATTTATGTCTTTCGCTGCAGCATGCTGAAATGCTTTTCTGTGATGTAACTTGGAAACCCTATAATCGATTCTCATGGTAGGATGAGTTGAGGTCCACATCTCTGATTTGTAGGATCTCTTTGGATCCCATCTGCTGATTCAGATGAAAAGGGAGCTAACAGATACACCTGAAGGCAGCAAGGGGTGAAAGCCATAAATATTTGAAAGAAGACAGTTGAATCACAACAGGAAGTATCAAAGGACTAACTCATAGGACCATGAAAATTTTTGTGTAGTTATTTTTTTAAAGAATAAACTTGTGTATCCTCCTGATGAAGAGCCACTGGAGAAAGAAGTTTTGAAGATACTTAATATTAGAAAGGAGAAATCAAAGTTACGAAAAAAGAGGCTAAAATTAGGGCATTGTCTCCAATTACAAACTGTCTAGAAACGTGGAAAGAAAAAGGCAAAGTCCTAAATGATGATGCTGTATTTCTGAATGTATCCTTCATCATTGGTTATAATTATACATTTTGTTTTAATGTGTAAGGGTTTTAAGTATATACACGGATAATTTGAATTAGCTTCATAAATATATTTTTTCTCTTTTGCTGAACTCACTCTTGTACTCTGTCCACATTAAGCCTTCTCCCATAAAAATAATTCATGTAAATATTTCCCTAATTTTACTATTAATATTTTTCTTCAATTTATATAATCGTGTTGTAGTGAACATTTAAACTCACACAATACAGCACATATTCGATACGGGGTTGTATTTTAAGATATAATTGCAGATTTCTTATACACACTTTTATGCATGAATTTTGTAATTGATGTTACCTGTTAATGCCTTCTTGTCAAGAAGTATATTTAAATTTCATACTTTCTAATGCTGCACACCAGTCTATGCTTAGATGTTCTACAATTTATTCCATGTTTTTCCTCTTGGAATCTAGTCTTTGCTTTCTCTTTCTCTTTTGTTTCCTTTATATGAAGTAAATTCTGTCCATGATCCTGTACCCAGTATATCCGGGTTTTTTATTCTATAGATAGGTCTCCAGAAGTACATCACTACTCCCTGTACTCTTCCCATCTCTGTACACTCTGTTTACCCTTATTTTGTAAGGAAGTTCATTTTTTAATTGCTTCTCAACTAACTAAACACAAAGGCTTACTTAATACCGCATACTATATTTAATTAAAAAAGAATTCCCTAGCCTCAGAATTTTCGCATGCTTTGTATGATATTTGTATGGCATAGTCTATATCACTTTCATGAGAGCAAGAAGCATAACTTAATATAATTTTATCTCGTCTGCATGCTCAGCACAGAGCTTTATAACAGAAGCCAAAAAAAAAAAAAGAACTTAATATCTATAATAACGTGTTATTTATTTTTTGAGACAGGGTCTTGCTCTGTAGACCAGGCTGGTCCTGAACTCACCATGAAGCCCACGCTGGCCATGGACTCATGGCAATCCTCCTGCCTCAACTTCCTGAGTGCTGGGATTACAGGCATGTGCCATCACGCCCGGTTTATGCAGTGCTGGGGAACTGAACTCGGGTACTTAGAGCTTGCTAGGCAAGCGCTTTAACTGCTGAGCCATTCCTCAAACCCCACAATAAAATTTTAAATACCTACTTTGGACAATCCTTAGGAAATAAAATGCTATTTATTACTTCCTTTAGAAAACTGTCTTGTTAAATACATTCTAGGTATCCTTATAATTTCTTTCATGTTTAAGATTCTGATAGCTTTCAACCAGATATTGATGACTGAAACAAGTAGTCCAATAAGTGAGGTGGAAAAAAGACACATTCTATTATGTCACCTGAGTCGTGTATCTATAAAATAAATTTATAAAATTAGAATATGTATATTAGAAACTTTATAGGATATCAGTAGATTTTCCTCTCCTTTTCTTAGATCTTAAACTTTGGTGGGACAGAGAGTGGGAGGAGATGGACATGAATAGAATTAAAACTAGAAAATGTCTTTGCTAACACGAAAAAAGACCTTAGTGGTGTTATGATAGAGTGCTGTCTTTCATGATCATCAAAAATCTATTGGACAAAACTAGCTCTTCAGAGAATGTAGAAAGTTCGGGGAACATCTAATTTATATTTTGTTTGTTGAAGAAATCAATATGCCAGCACATCTCAAGCTCAATTCAATCACAACGATAAGAACACATTTGCATTTACCTCTAAGCAGAAGCACAGTGAATTAAAAAGATTTCAATATAATTTAGCCATCTCTTTGTCAAAATAGGGCATTCGTTGAATATAATGACACTCAAGGCCATCTTTCTAATAAATTACCCTATAAAAGTTTCACCCAAAATTTAATATGGTACAGGCTGGGGAACAGAGGTAATTAAATGTGTTGCAGAGGTAGAAGGACCCCAGGAAAAGTGAAAGACTGTAATTAAGAGGTGAAAGAATAATTCAGAAATAAATACATTATTTTAGGAGAATTTTATCAGTATGCTAATCACTTCTGTTCCCTTGTCATGACAGAGAATCTTAAATAGGTGCTTTGGTCAGTGACAACCAACATTGGCATTTTTTTCAGATGTTAAGAGTTTCATGACAGGCTCTAAACCTTGATTACTTTTCTAATAGGAACATTGCTGCTTGTCAATCTCCAATCTTTTTAATACACTAATGTCAGATGGAAGCAAAATTGACTCCTGCATGGTGAAGTAAGCTGCACTGGGATTGGGTAAGGCTAGAAGCCATCGTCTGCAACACAGAGATAAGCAAGGCTGAATTCTCTGTGCTCTTTTGAGACTATATTATGTGAAATGAAGAATTTACAAGTAGAAACAGTAGCTAAAAATCTCATTATTAATGACTTTTGAGTAGCCATGGTTTCTGGTTTTTCATGTGAGCCTGTAAGAAATTTAACAAAGCCAGGAATGCAGGCACACCAAGAAAAAAAAAAAGGCAAATAAATAAAACCTGGGACTAAAATAGAAAAATGGAACTGTCTCGAACGTGTTTGTGATACTGGCTGAAAGAGGGAACTGTACAGGGTTTGTTTAAACAAAAGTTATGTAAATCTTTGCTCAGCTGGATGTTCAGGAAAATAAATGGAAGCAAACAGAAGAAAACAGACCACAGACTGGAACAGTTTGTCAAGAATGCTAACAGGCTTGGAAGCAACAAGATTTCAAATGATAGAGCCCAGTTCCTGTAAATAATGCAAGCTCTTCAGGATTCATGAGAGACCCAACTCAACAGCATGATAATTTTAGCTTAAAAAAAAAATCTTTGCTATTCCCAAATGTAAAACCCCATACACTAAACACAAAAACAGAGGAGTTCTTTCCCTCTCGAGGCGACGTCTATTTTTGCTCATGGCTGACGAGTTTTATATACCCAAAATGACAAGTGTTAGAAGCCAGGGAAACCTGGTACTTTTATATCTCCAGTTTCATTTCTTTGTTGCCCATAGTATCGGCTAGGAAATTTCGTAGTCATTAACCTGGAAAACAATTACCGTGTCTCCTTTTTTGTCCAGTCATGATAAAAGTAGAATTGACAGGCCTGAAGAACAATTTTTTTTCCACTGGATGTAAACAAAGCTCAGGTGACAATACAACAACTAACGTAACCACAGACGAGCTAAGGATATAGTAAATGAGGCAAAATTCCCACAAATGCTGTCTCTTCCCCCTCCATATTTTATTTCCCCACTGAAACACTCTAACATTAATGAAAGAAACTTAAATTGGTAGGACAGATGAGAAAAAATCTTCTGAAGGGCCGCAAATGAGTAATCCCATGCGTCATCTGGAGAACAATGTGGCAAGAGAGCTTCCTTTCCTCATTAACCTTCTGAGGGCTCCGCACTGACAGGTTGTGGGGCTGCTCCCCCAGAGATAGGATTCCCGCTGACGCAGGCTAAGTCGTGAAAAATTGACCTGAAGTTGTGCATCAGTCATTGGAGTGTCATTAGTCCTCAGAAGCTGAGTCCAAGACACACAGGAGCAGCCACCTGCTCTACACCTGACCTCACTTTCCAGACAAACCGCACATGCAGAGGGACATTCATTTGTCCCTGCGCATCTCTTCACTGCATCTTGTGCCCGCAAAACCTCAATGGTTTCAAGACCAAGTTGGGAAATTCACTTGTCATCTGATTCTCAACGTGACCTCAAGAGAAGTCAAAGAGCTCCAAGGAACTGTGCTCATTTCTCTGAAGCTCCAAATAGCAGGGCAGTAGTAACAACGAATTGTGAACCACATGGGTCCTATAAGAAAGCACCACTGACATTTTCCCTTAAGTGCTTTGCTTTTTGTTTGTTTGTTTGTTTTTTCCCTTTCCTTTCATCAAGTACTGATGATCCAATTGAGGCCTTTTAGACTGAGCTAAATTCCCACCCATTCTTACTTTTGCTTTTGAGACAGGGTCTTACTAAGTAGCTGAAATGCTCAGGCAGGCCTCCAACTAGCAAGCCTCCTGCCTCAGCCTTCCAGAATGCTGGGAATACAGGCATACATCATCAGGACTGTGGGTACCTTTCTTTCAACTCACTTGTGCCACTGGAGAGAGAATGGTATTCCAGAAGATAAAAGCGCGCGCGCGTGTGTGTGTGTGTGTGTGTGGGCAAGTTACTAAATTTGTATTTGTTAGTAAATTTGTAATATTTATTCATTTATTGCCGAGGAGCCAGAGGTTGTAAAAAAATTCCCCAGGTGAAAAATGAGGAAAATATGAATATCATCAGTGAATATTATGTCAATTGAAAATACACCTTAGTAGGATGAATGCATTAGAAACAAGACAGAAAAATATGCAGACTTTTCAAAAGGTCTGTACGAAAACAGCTGATTTTATTTGACTTCTATGCACTTGCCCTTAGTTTTTAAATTTTACAGTGATGGATATTGATTATTTTTCCAATAAGGAAAATAAAATGGAAACAAAAATGGAAAGGCTTCATATTTTGTGGATAACTTATGGCACATCTTCCGAAGTTTTACTTTGGAACCTAGCACTGATTAACTAGAAATTGCTTTGTTGAATTTCCTTCATAAGATTGATAAAAGGAAGGGAGGCAGATAGAAAAGCAAGAAAAAAATTGCAAAATCCCCAGGTGAGAACACACGAGGTTTCTGTTATGGAGAGTCACTCAGTAAATGTTAATTGATGACAATTAAAAAATAGGTTTTCTTTCTTGTGAACTCCACAATTCCGTATTTCCACATTAGCTAAAGGTTAAAGCCAAATTCATCCAGTGCAACTCTGCGGTGAGGTGTTAACTGTCTATCCTAGGAGGGGCAGCATCTGTGGGGAATCTAAAGACCTCATTTCCTCGTTAAGGGCATCTTTGCCACTCCTTTCTATTACCAACACCACTCATGACCCCCACAGCTGTTCCCATGGTATTTCATTACCATTTCTCCCATGTTTAAATTTTTCTTGCTGAAAAATAGAAAACTTCAAATCAAATTCCAAACTGACCAACACGACTACTGAGATCCTTAGCAAAAGCGTACAACCGTGGCTTTATAATTGCCATGGAATTTCACAGAACTACAAGTAGAAATTGGGTAAGAGAGGGCTGGGGGTGTACCCAGCGATTACAATGCCTGCCTAGCATGTGCAAGGTCATAGGTTTGATTCCTCAGCACCACATAAAAATTATTTGAGCATGGTAGCATATGTCTCTAATCTCAACACTTGGGAGACTGAGGCAGGAGTGGATTTCCATGAGTTCAGGACCAGCCTGTATGAGTGAACAGGACCTTGCTTCTTTAATTAAAAAAAAAAAAGAAATTGGAAAGGAGAAACTGTGAGTTAGAACTTTGTCAAAAGTGCTGGTGTTCTGAAGTTGAGGTAGAGTGGTGACTTAAGTGAAATGACTTAGGTGCGGAAGATTAATATGTTAAACATTGTATGGTTTCTCGGACTTGGAAAACCCAGAACACAGACATTCTTTGGAACCATATGAAGTGATAGCCGGAGCCGGGGGAAGGGACAGGGAGAGGGTGGGAGTGTAGAAGATGGGAAGGGATTGTAAAGTCGATATGATACATACACGTACAAAACACCCAAATTCATTGTAATTACTATGTATTACATTCGTATATTAATAAAAATAGTGGAGAAAAAAGTGCTGGTGTTAACATCAACCACACAGCACAAGTCTTTTGAAAACCAAACTTTTAAAGGTAAACTAATAATCACTAACATCTTCCTACTAGAGTAATTATAGTGAATATAAGGAAACATCTCCTTGGGGGCAGAGGCTATAGTAAGATTGGGGGAAATTTTAAGAAAAAAATAGCCCCTAAGCATTGTTTATACTGTAATCATAATTCCAAATTCCAAGCTTTAATAATGAGTTCCAGACATCATTAAAGAGGCAAGTCACAGGGAACATTGCTCCCCTTTAAGTTCTAAGTTACACAGATTTGTTTATTGCCAGTTAGGAACCAAAACAGTAAAGTCAATGGAGCCATTACAGGATGACCTCATCTAGCTAGCTGAATCAAAATCCACATTTTAGGCACTGAACTTTGAAAACATACAAACACAAAATGCAAGGAGGCTGTCAATTTCATATCAACTATAATAAAAGACACTAACTGGAAAAATTGATTCCTTAAACTTTCGTACTTTTTCTGATTCATGGCAAAATCCTCAGCATCCAGTAGAGTTTCAGGGATGCGGTGCATCCAAAACAGTAAACAGTGTTGAATTAATACCTAAATGGGTGTCTGCTGAAGTAGATGACAAATGGTGTGTTGTCTCAGAGTCCAGATCAACCCAGAAATAGGCAGTCTAACACTATCCGTGTGATGACATCGCCTCTGTCAAGAGAGAAGCAAAGGTCGGCCACTTCGTGGACATTCATCGTTTACAACTTGCAAACGCTCTGTCTTCTGTTTCTCAGTGTGAGCTCAATTCTTTTCAATGAATGTTTTGTTGCCCATGTAATCAAATTAGAAGGACCTAGTCAACTCCTGCTCTGAGGAAGCACCTGGATTGGATAAACCTTAAACAAGATTCTGATGCCTGAATTGGCAAGAATCAACAAGTTATTCTTTATAGTTCAGTTTTATGGATCTCAAATTATTTGCATGTTTAATGGTGGATGGGCCAGTTTGCCGTCTTTGGTTTAACAAACCCTCCCTGCAAAATTAGAGAATTGGACCGGGTCATTGCTAAGTCTTTCATATTTTAAAATTTACCTTAGCTCAACCTAGGTTCCATACTAGAATCACTAAACAAACTTTTATAATTCCCATTACAGGGGAAGGGGTGTACTCAGTGGTAGAATGCTTGCCTAGCATGCACATGGCGCTGGGATTCATGTCTGGAACTAGCAACAACAAAAGAAAATTGAAGAAACAGATCCTGTTCCCAGGCTCTGTGCCAGGCAAATTAAACCAGAATTTCTGCATGTGGTTCCTAGTTATCTCGGCTTCTCTTTCAGCTTCCCCACCAAGTTCAACGTGAAGCTGGGCTTGAGAACTACCTCTTTAAAAATTTATTGTTGTCAAATGAGTAAATTAAGCACACTTTAATTTCATAGCCATAAAATAACTCATCTGTGCTTTTTTTCCTGCCTAAAGTTATATATTTCTAAAATAAAGATTTGTGTACCTATTTTTAAAGGGCACTAGTCTTGTCTTTTTCATGGCAGCTTAATGCAATAATTAATATTCTAAACTTGCCACCAATTTTTATCATTGCTTAGTACTTTCAGGCATGAATGGCTCCATAGTTCAAGATTTCTGCCCATTTAAAAGCAGTCGCCTGAAGCATATTTTAGTATGTCAGTGGATGCATATTCTTCCTGCTTTTAATAACGAAAATTTCATTTTAAGCGATAATCCCTAAAAAGGATTTCCTGGCAGAATAGTTTATATCATAAGAGCATATGGGAGTTAAGAATAATTATGCAGAGAGTATCTTTCTCCAAAGAGCTTAAAGCACTTTATGGAACTCATCTAATTAATGCTCACACTGTATTCATGAGACACCAGTGGACAGTGAAACACAGCTCCGAAATCAACTCCCATCCTGCTTGTGGAGACAAGAAGGCAAAATCCAGCACAACAGAAAAATACCGAGGGAGCGTTATGGTTTACTATTTCTCACAGGTTTCTGACAAGAACTACATGACATCAAAATCAAGAAGAAGTTTGGAAAACCAGTTGAGTCATCTTTCCTTCACGATTCCATAAAGAAAACCTAGAGAAACTTACACAGCTGAACCAAAAATCCATATTTTAAGCCCTAAAAGCTGAGTAATTGCAAACACCCAAGCAAAGAAGAACCCCCAATTACCAGGAACCCTTACAAATTCCAGGTATGCCAGTAATACATGAATACAGACAAAATTTTATTAAAATGTGGGTCTTTCTTAGTAGAGCTAAGAATATCTGCATTGCTTTTTGTTCACCACAAGCATTGTCAATACATGTAAGCATATTTAAATACATTTAAAATTATCAAAATATAACTGTGTGCTTTTATCCTATGCAGCCCGTCAGACGAAGTTAATAGTGTCTTAAGAAAAGCATTAAATTTATACCAGATAACATCTTTTTGATGGAAGGAAGAGCTATAAAGACAGTATTGTCTCTGTTTAAAAAAAAAAGGCTGATTTGAAAACAGAACAAAAAATCAAACCTCAGTATTATTTCCTACTGTAAATCACCAGCTGTAGTCAAACTTTCCCACTGGGATCACATCTTAACCCAACCTGATTTCTTTAATGTGGTCAGATTTCCTCTAGAATAAAATTAATAAGAGAATCCACAGAAGGCTTACACTTTCATTAAAGCAGATAAAAAAGTTCTGACTTCATAAAAATTTCATAGGCAAACTCAAAGGCATACAACAGTACTTATAAATTCTACAATGCGTAAACTGAAAAAAAAACCTTTTTGTTTTGTAAACAAAGTATTTAGCAAATAGCATTATTTGTCTTTCCACATAGTCACACTAGGCTGACAGAGATGAATATAAGGACAGTAGGTACTCCTCAAAGACATCTATTTGTACATTTGAGACACCCAATTTATCTCCTCTCTTTGGCCATGGATGAGTTATTAGTGCATATTTTGTACCTGAAAGCAAAGTTGACTGATGATTATCAATACAAATAAAAAACCAGTCTATTTAGAAAAGGGCAAGCGAAAGAATCAACAAACCAATAACAAAACACTTCAATATTTACCTTTTTATCCTCTCCTTTGTAGTAATTTGGACTACATTCTTTCCCATTTAAAGAAGTTGTTCATTAAGTTTAGTGTTAGATTCCTTGGAATTAATGATACCTCAAATAAATGGATAACCTCTTAAATTTATTTCCTATTTCAGATAAAAATTATAGATCTTTTTTTTCATGAGAAATCTATCCTGACCAAAAGCTATTAGAATGGTACATTCAGAAAATGTGAATATAAATCATTGCACTAAAAATCACAAATTAATGTTATTTGAATGTAGTTTAACCCTTTCAGGCTTGGATAATTTTTCCCCTCTTCCCTCAATCACAGGACTGGATATTGAACAAGAGCCTTATCACAGAGTTACACCCCTATCTCAATTTTATTTCTTTTGACACAGATTCTTGCAAAGTCACTAAATTACGCAGGCATGGCTAGAAGGTGCAACCCTACTGCTTCAGCCTTCCAATGTGCTGGGATTCCTGACGCAGGCCACTCCTCTTAGCTAATTTGACTAATCTTAGTAAGTTTACCAGCTTCATCACAGAAAAAGTCTATTAAAGAGTGTACAAATTATTTTCAAGTAAATGACAATTTCTTATATATAAGAACTAATGTGGTGTGGTCAGTTTTATTGTTCTCTGGTAAATCTAGAGACTAATTGAACTATTTTAAAGCAGTCCTTTCTGCTAAGAAAGAAAGGCATTTACAAAGACAAAACTCTATAACCACTAACTTAGAAAATTACTCTTGAACTCCGGAGACTGTTCCATACTTTACCCTGATGATGGTGGGGCAGTGGGTGAAATAGGGTTCTAAAATGCAACACTGTCTGAAGTGAGAACGTTCTCTATAATTGGACTGGGAGCCAAGTTACATTTTAACTGGTTCCTGCCTAAGATATGTTTCTCTTAGTAGTAATTTCTAACTACAATCACATGGCTACTGGGTGTTTGAAATTCAGATGTGAATAATTGTTTCCCATTAGAAGGTTACAATTCAGAATAAATACTTTATGAATCAGAGCCACTTCCAAATTATATGACCCCATAACAATGAGATGGTTAAAAATCTCTTCAAACACACAGATTGGACACATAACATACAACTGGATGGGAATTAAAGAATGCTACTGTGACCTTGACCAAGGGTGTCATCAGAGGGGAAAAAAAACCCTCTTCAAATGAATAATTAGAATGCGGTTTCCAACTGTGTTTTGAAAAATTCACACACAGTTAGAACACGATAAAAACACGGCTATTGGATACAAGACTGGCAAACTAAGAGAGTCAGAGTTGAATAGTAAGTATTCTCCATGGGACTCTAGACTTGTTACAAAGTTAATATTTAAAACATATTAAATGCTTCCTATAACATAAGAAAAATTGGTCTGATAATCAGAGTCAATTATACATAGAATTATATGAGACACTATTTCATCAATTTCTTTGGAGACAGAGTCTCTCGCTCTGTAGCCCAAGCTGGTCCTGAACTCACTATGGAGCCCGAGCTGGCCTTGGACTCACGGAGGTCCTCCTGTCTCAGCCTCCTGAGTGTTGGGATTACAGGTGTGTGCTACCATGCCTGGCTTATGTGGTGCTGGCGAATTAAAGTCAGGTACTTGGCGCTTCCTAGGCAAGTGCTTTAACCTCTGCGCCATTCCTCTAGCCTCTGTTTGATCATTTTGTTAAAACGGACCAGAGGCTTCTGATGAAAAACAACAATCAGAATTTTTGAAAAGCGAAGTAGGAGACATTTTGTGCATCTGATATATTAAGCAACTTAGGAATATGGATTTCTTATCGCCATAGGTTAATATTCTGCTCAGGGAAGATGCCAGCAGGTCTCACTGGGCAGGCCCCCCCCATCACCCCCTCCCCTCCCACTGATTCTCTAATCACTTTTGATTTTACCATCTGTTCCTTCTGGCACCACAAAGGTTCAGAAAGTACAGTGACATCTTCAATAAGCTTGTCTTTGATGATATTTTTGAAGTCATTACAGGTAAAAATCAACCCTGAAGAGTTAATCTACTATTTATTGAGTACTTAGTCATGAAGCATAAATTCATGAATATACTCTTCTGATGTGATTTCACTGATCTCCCATCAACTTAAAACAGTAGCTGGAAAACACAGTGTATGATTAATTCTCACGTATCACTACATGAATGGGAAGACGATCATACACTCACTGTCCTGAGAGATGACTAGGAATTGAGATCATGATCTTTTGATCTGACTCCCTGGAAACCAAACCTTGTCTTAGAGTATGGCAAGCAATTGAGTGTATGCAAACACAAGGGAAGATTTCTGTGAGCCGTTCTTTTCTGAATATAGGAATTTGACGGGGGATTTCTATTTGAAGAAATTCTTGCCCAGTGCAATGGCCAAAGCAGCATTGAACCGGTTAATCTTCACAGAAGAATGCAAAGCACATCTGTTTGTATCATCTTTTGACTTTCATAAATGCCTGTCGCTGCTGTCTCTGTGCTATCTTTTAATTCAATGTCATTACTCTGTGTTTGTTCTCTACGGTGAAGTTTATCACAAAGAGCGCAAAGGGAACAATTTATGCACTAAAGGTATGTCTCTGCTCATCAGAATAAAGTATCCCTAGAAGGGTCTGCAAAAACAATCTTGTCCACTTTTCTTGGTGAGCACTGAGTAAACCATTAAAAGGGCATTGAAGCACTCAAATCCTTTTTCAAGAGAATAACGACCTTTGTGGTCACCCTCTTTCTAGGGGTGGGGGAAGTATTGATTTCACCTTTCCAGGCTATTAAAAAAAACTAATCTATTAATCTATAGAGGTTGATTTAGCTGTGCTACTATACATCCACAGAGACCTGAATTAAAAAAAAAAAAACAGAGTTCCATGCCTCTGTTTCCCAGCCGAGGTGACTAAACTGTAGCACAACGAATGCGTTTATCATCTCCAAAACTACTGCTTATGAACCAGCTGGTTTACTCAGTCACATACAATGTTTTTAAACAATTTTAGCACCACAGGCAAATACATTCACAGAGCAAAGATTTAAGCAAACTATTTCAATGTCAAAATGGGATACGCTGGAAAATATGGGCCCTTCAATGCAAAACTTCACTTTGTCTTCTCCAGCAATGATATTTTGAGAGCAAAAGATCAAGCTGTATTTTTCTTAGTCTGTCTTTCAGGCTTATCTTAACAGTTTGTTTTTTTAGATAACTGGGTGATAAATATAAATACTCTTCAACTTAGAATGAAGTAATGCTCCAGCAAACCCAAAATTAAGTTGAAAATATAATAAATTGCAAACACATATAATAAGCCTAGCTTACTCAACACCCTAATTTAGCAACACAGAATGAGTGATTTCCTTTCCTGTAGCTGACTGGCAGGTATGGCTCACTGTGGTTGTCCAGCATCGCTAGAGATTCCTGTAATACATATTATCAACATTCAAAACTTGAAGTACAGTTTCTAATACAAGTATATTGCTTCCCTACCCTCACCCCCCCAAAAGTTGAAAAATCCTAAATCAGACCATTGTGTATAATGGGACCATCTATAATGGCTGAATGAGTAATAGTAGACTTTGAGAAAATGCAAAGTTTGGGACTTATTTTCTTTATCTAACAATTTGTAAACTCCCTAAATTCATTTTTGAGAAAGTTAACCTCATATTTGCCTGAAACATGGAATTCGAAGTTTAAAGTTTCTTTACTTGCATCAAAAGCATTTTTTCATTAGCTTCATTTATTGTCTTTTCTCTTTATTTTTTTTTTCGGTCCATACTAAATCTTTATAAACACACAGAATATATGCAAATATTTAGTTTTCTATCTAAAGATGTGAATATACTTATTATTTTCTAGTTGAAATATTTCCCCTTTTACTGATATGTATAAATGCAAAACGTAAAGTTTTACATCTATCTTGAGTATTTTGTGCACATACATATTGTGGCAAAGTTATAAATCCTTCCCTTCTCTCTTTCCAACCTTCCTCCCTTCCCTCCAGTTCCCATTATTTCCCACATTAAGTTCTATGAAATAATGGTGATCTGGGTTTCTCATATCAGAGAAACTAAAGGAGCTTGAAAGCTTCATTTTTAGATTTAGCCATTCTGTAGAAAATGTAAGGTCAAATTCTATGAGAAGAAAATAATAATGGCTGAAACTTGTATACTTTTCAATTTTATAAGTTTCTCACTCATTATATTTATTTATGATAATAAACCTAAAAGATAGGTAAATATTCATTTTATAGGAAAAGCTGAATAAAAGTAAGATTTAAGAAGTTTCACATAACATATTTAAGATCACACAATTAGTTTGTGCGAAAAGTATGGGTTTTGAGTTCAAGTTCAAAATTCTTCATATGACATTACACTTATCACTCCTGGAGACAGTGCCTAGAAATACATAAGATGACAGTACTTTTTGGCATTATTCCTAAAATAGATTAACTATATATTAGAAATACTTCATGTTGAAATTTAGTAGCATGAAATTTTGACCAAATGAACAAATGCAAACCGAGACAGTTTCATATACTCAGGGTCCCTTTCTATAAATTTTCGATTAATTTCCCAAATGAATGACTACAAGAAACTTTCCGCCAGAAAAAAAAGACCTGTTGCTCTATCCATGGATATTTGGTTTTCATTGCCCTTATGCATACATTTTATTTTTAAAAGCTACATTACCATCTTGAGACCAAATACCTTTAAAGAATAGGACATGAGGAACATAAATCCCTCTCTTTGGTTAAGGATGTATATATCTATCAGAGTTCCTCCCTTTTCTTCTCTTCTCTACTCTTTTCCTTCTTAAACTTGTGTTGCGCAGTTGATAGAATATGTTTTTGTTGGGTTTTTTATCCAAATTTTGTTCCTTGTCACATTCCTTTTCTGCCAAACAAATACAGCAGAGTTCAACTGTAAGACCGTTCCAAATCTTTAATCATTATGAAAAACACAGTACCTTGACCTTGTATTTTAAAGTTAAATGGAGTGGCATTATAAAAATTAAATTGGTTCTTGCTCATTTCCATAATATCCTCTAAAAAGCCTTGCCTAGCCTAGAGTGGATGTCCTATTTCTTTATCTTTCTTGATGACCTCTCATGCCTGCAAGTCCGCTCGTTTTTCTTTGCTGAAGACTGCACCCCACTGCTGCACGCACTCTAAAAGTCCCATTAAAATCTAGGGCATCATCACTCATTCTTATCTGAAGCAGGCTGCTGAACAGTGCCATACCAGCAACTGCATGCAAACTAGTCTCAGAGGACAATATTAGTTACACACATCGGCATCCCGTAAGGAGCGGAATCCCACCTGGATCCTACCTAGAGCACATCCAGCCTTTTAAACGTGGCTCCCAGAGTCGGTGAGATGAAAGGGTCTCTTGCCACGGCCAGGATTACTTAAAAAGCAATTTAGCAGCAAGAAATTAGCTTTTTTATAGGATACCCTTTATTAAACTCGTTGTGAGATGAGCTAGCATCCCGAATTCGGCCTCGCACCCAACGAGACCACACAAGCCACAAGCTGTTGTATCTTAAATACTGTACTATAAACAATGCATATTCCTCCTCTGGTCTTGGGGATGGATGTGTTATTGGGATAATGAGGATTGAGTGTTAAACAATAGCTAGGATTTGCCACTGTTCTCGTTGTCCAGAAATGTGAATAAACATTGACCATCATGTAGCCAATGAGGAGTTAGTGACAATGATTTCTGATGTCACTGTCACATCACAGGAGAACTGCAGAGATCGGGAAGACTGATGCAAAAGTTGGTGCAAAGACTAGAATTAAGGAATGTCGTTACTAGTTTTCTTAACGAATAACTGGTTATTTTGTGACAATGGGTAAAGAAGAATATTGATAATGTCATCATTGTCAGACTTTGTGACTCATTTCTTCATTTTACATAATAATGTGCAACGCCACTATGAAATAGTATTACACAAAATCATACATGTAACTCTAAATAGCTTTGAAAACAAGCACTATATTTCCTATCTGAATGCAGCAGAATTCCAGATTCAAAAACAGTCTAAAGATTTCAGCTACCTAAGTGTTCTAATGAGCTTTAGCTTTAGGCGGTGGGAGTGCAGGTGGTTAGATTTGGCGAGTGAAAGCACAGAAGACCTTGCTAAGTTCTCTAGAGATAATAAGGCCAACTCCAAAAGATCTTAGCAGGAAGGCAGCTGGAAAGTCCACGTAACCGTATCCCCTTGTCTTTGTATCTCTTAACAAATACCTATCTGGCTGGCCTTGGTTTTAAAAGAATTCATTCATTCATTCACTTTGAGATGGCGTGTTGCTAGGTTGCCCAGGCCAGTCGTCAACTTGCAACTTCATTGCCTCTGCCTTCTGAGTAGGCGGGACTACACACACGTAGCACTATGTCTGGCTTTACACTAGAACTCAACTTGGGAGCATTTTGTATCTGGGGCACATTTTCTGAAAGGGTTCTCGTTCCATACTTGTTTCCTGTATCAGGATGTACGGTACCATCAAAATGTATCTTGATCCGTATGATTTCCCCCTCAAATATCTATCAAATAATATGGAGATAAAATAACAAAATAAATTTTGAAAAATTAGGAGATGTGCTGTTTTAATTACAGAACTTATAAAATAGTCATACTAGATCTGCAAGTAACAGTACATAAAAAGGTATGAGTGTTAGCTTTAGTCAAACAAACACAGGTTTTCAGGATCTTATGTTTAAGAGCATGGGGTGAAACTTTAAGAAATCTATTAATATGAATATCCATTACACCAATTTGCTTTTATTACTATGTTATAAAAGAACTTCTGAGGAGAAGGTGATGGATTGTATAGCTTTCTCCACAAATCCATGTCTACCATAAACCTCAGAATATAACAGTATTTGGAAATAGGTTTTTTTGTAGATGTAATTCATTAAGAATTTCAAGATAGGGACAACCTGAATGTAGGGGGGAGGCTATATCTAATGCTGGCCTTTTAATCAAAGTGAGAGATACACACAAACAAGGCCTTGCAAAAATAGGGACACATGTTGATAGGCTGCCACAGTCAACAAAATCCTGGGGCCACCGGAAAGTTGAAGAACCAAGGAAGGATTCCTTTCCGTACAGCCTTCAGAAGGACTGCTGACCTTAATTTTGAACTCCACACTACAGGAACTATCAGGAAACATTTCTGTTAAACCAACCAGTTTGGGGCTGTTTTCTATAACAGTCACAAGGAAAGTAATATCAAGGAGTATAGATATTATAACCCTAAACTGACAAGAATGACAAGAATATACTCAGCTTATGTTTAGCATCCATTCCACTCACAGGTATATGCGAACATTAACAAAGGAGGCAATGTTAAAACCTGGTGGGCTTTCAGTCCAAAAACTGTCCAATAGTAAAGATTTCAGGACAAAGACACAGTAGTATCAGGTTTTAATGGGTAGGTAGTTTGGGAAATATCTTTTGAAGTCAACAACGGACTTTTCCAGTGACTGTCTAGTCATTCACTATACATGATATAACCTGTTCACCTTTGAAGGTTTAACATTGTAAACTTTATAAATTTAAACACATAAAATGAAATCTTTCAATTTTCAGTCAGCAGTAAAGTCTTTAATCTATAGGGATGAAAAAATATATAAAGAGTTTACATTAGCTAAAGTATGAAGAGTATTGAAAGCATTTCCTTTGATCTTTTTCCTAATGTAATGATGATATATTTTGGAATATATGTGAAACGGTACTCACAAAAAACAAATTTAAATTATTTCATGCATCTAAACACTTAGAGATGAGCCATTGTCCACTTGAGAGAACAAGGACACACAGGACCTGGATAACGATAGCTGTATGTACAGATGTGACTAGTGTATGCAGGGCAGTTTGCACCTTAGAAAAGTAAAAGAGCATATATGCTCACCTCAAAGAATTTCCCTTCCCGTCAGGGGTAGTCAGAAATGTTGAGACAAGATGAGAGGAGGTGGAACCTGATACATTTTTACACAAGATATAAAAAAATAGCACAAATTCAGAATCGTAGAGCTTTGAAGAAGAAGGCAATAATTATTTGCATTTACTGAGTATCTACTATGTGCCACATGCTGCAGAAGCTTTTTCATACAATTCACTGTTCAATATTAGCAATAATTCTAGGACGGGGGTAGCATTCCATTTTATGTATAAGGTATCTAAAGGAATAAAAATTTACATGGACTTCCTTGGCACGCGCTCTCTTCTGTACTCTGGGATCTAAAGGGCCTTACAGTATGTTACAGCATGGTAGCACAAGTTGAATATCCCTAACCCCCAAAAATCTGAAATTAAATGAATGCTTACATAGTACCAAACTGCAGGCACATCGAAAATATTACATAGGCTATGTGACTCAGATGTACACAGAACATGAGTGAATTTCATTTTTAGACTTAGGTCATAGCCCCAAGATATCCCATTTGTGTATATGCCAAAATGCTAAAATCTGAAATAAAATCTGATCTCTCCACTTCTGGTCCCCACAATTTTGGATAAGATACATGTAACTTATATAACTGAAATGAATGGATTTGAAAGTTTTTTTATAAATAAAACAAAGTATTGTATAGAAAACCTTTTAAAATTTAGGTTTAACTAAGTCTTAAAAGTAATGCTTGAAAAATAAGTGCTACACATGGTCAGAGGTGAGAGAAGTCAGGCAAGTGGACTGAAGGCAATGTGTCGTAGTACGTGCATGTAAAGTGTAAGGATGCTGAGATGTGAGGGTCCTTCTGTGGAAAAGTAAGTGGGAAAGTTTGCCTGAAGTCAGAATGTGAAAAATGGAATATGCATGTGAACTTCAGCCTTGTGGGGAGTGGAAAAATCATTGATATTTTTGCGCTGGTGATTGGTATAAAGCACTTGGTATGTTTCATAGGAAGATTAACAAAATAATGGCTTTAATGAGAGACAGAAAATGGTGATAAGGGAGGCTTTCTAATCCAATAATCAAATATAACATGATATATAACAAAAAACAAAAACAGTGGAAATGAAAAATAGCAAGTGAATAAAAGGACTATCCACAGGATTGCATATGGATGCAAAGGTATAAAGCCAAAAGTGTTTGAAGGATAATTGTAAAATAAAGAGTATTAATAAATCTTTTTGCTGCTCTTAAAATCTCTGGCAAAGAAGTTGCTTCCGAAATCTATGGCACTTAAATTACTCTCCACTATAGCCATTGCCTTGTTTTTTGGTGTTATGTTACTTAATTATGCTTTTCTTTTATGAGCCATAGGACAAAGAAGTAATATGCATTCCTAAATGCATATTTGAATCTATGTATATATTTAATATCAGGGAGAATAAATATTTAAATTTTTCTTTCATGATTGATTTGATGTAATTATGACAGGTGCCTATTCAATTCAAATTTGCTTGTTTCTCTAGAGAAAATTGACAGAATCATTTGTTGTGGCAAAAAGAAAAAAAACATAGATCTAAGAGCCTGAAAGAGTTACTACAATTAATGCAATTTGTAGTCTGTCTTATTCTCTGATGAAAACTAATTCACTCGAAGAATTAAGTTTAATATATTTTGTGGCTCTGTGGTGTTCTTCAAAAGAAGTTGCCACAGAGTTCCAAGGTGTTATAATCATTATTAACTGTAATATTTTAAAGTTCACAGCAGATAAGCTTTCAAAAACATGATCTAAATTTATTTGAAAGGTCACATAAATTTATTTTACTTATCCAACCACCTGGTGATAAAAATAGAGAAGCTCAGATAAAATTCAGCATAACTGTATAGGTAGCATGATAAAGTTTAAATAAGTCCATAGATTTAGAATAAGAGAGTTCATTTTCTCATTTTGACCAAGTTCCTTAACCGTCGTACGTTCAAATTTCTCATGTGCAAAGTGGACACAAATAATACTACAGTGAAGACAAGGGGGTTTTTCTTTCATTTTCAATGTTATATTTCTATCAGCTGAAGTGGGGAGAGGGAGGCTGTGAGAGGGTCAAAATGGGAGAGGGGAAGGGTTTGTAATTCTGATGCAACATAAATATATATAGATATCAATAAAACGGGGAAAACAAAACAAAACAAAAATAAACCCAAAGCAAGATACAAAAAAGAACAAATTATCAAGGGAACAAAAATGTCTGCCAAATTAACAAGTAAATGAGTGACTGTTAAGTACTCAGAAAAACTGAAAAGCATGAAAGCACATATATTTGAATACTGAATTTATATACATTGAACATTATCTGCATATTGCATCTATTGTATATGCATGATGGAAACAACCGTATAATGCTGTTGCTATCTAACTGAGTTGTGAATTTGATATGTAGCTTCTTGAAATAGGTCATACTAGCATCCGAGTGCCACAAAATCTCTCCGATGCTACAAATCGGTCTCCATCACTCCCCTAAGAGCTTTTGGTAAACATTTACTGGCAAACCAATGTTCTATTATAATGTTTTTGCAATGCTGAGAATATAACCCAGAGCTTCATGAAGGCTAGTTAGGAAAGCAATGTACTACTAGACTTCATCCCTAGTCTTTTTCCATCTATATCTATATCTATATCTATATCTATCTCTCTCTCTATCTATCTATATCTATATCTATATCTATCTCTCTCTCTCTCTCTATCTATCTATCTCTATATATATGATACACAACAGTTCCATTTAGCTTGGGTATTTTGTGCACATATATATTGTGTCAACATCACAGTTCTTTCCCTCCCCAATTTTCGCCCTCGTGCTCGCGCCCTCATCCTTCCTGAACCTCACTAGGCTACATCCCTAGTTTGAAGCCGCTGTTCCCGATCTTTACTATCCAGCTCTGCTTATGTTTGCTCTATTTCCTCTACACCTTTTACTGAAGTGATACTGAAATACAATTACCCAAAAAATCCAAGCTCTCGTAGTCAGAGCTCAGCCACCAACTTGCCTAGAAATCCCTGCTTCGCGGAAATACGCACCATTCTTTTGATACTCTGACTCAGAGTATCCTTCCAAACAATCTCGTCTTCCCCAAGTTAAACGTGGGTACTTCTTTCACGCGTTCAGCTATCCTTTGGTGATTATAACCATGATAGTAGTATCCCAAGGTATTATCAAAATTACTCCCTTATATGTCTCCCCTAAGAACTCTATGAAGCACAAGTCTTAGTTAAAATCTTTGTACCTTGCTCCTACAGGAGCTACTCAATGAATGATGGTTCTGTGGTAAGTGAAAAAAAAAACATCCAATTTGTTTTGGTACATGCTGGAAATACAGGGAAATTAAATGTATTATTAGCCTATGAAATATAACAAATAGAGTACAATTGCTCTTTCAGAGGAACTCATTCATTGGTTGACATAATTTTCTCAAGTATTGGGGGGGATGCATTAACATTAATCTGTACAACTAGCTTTAAGGGTGATGGCAATTTCATAGACATCTACATTGGAGCTCAGTGGGTGAACACAAATAGTTGAACAAATCAAGTTCATATTAATTCTCACCTGACATCTTTGTTGTGACTACCTACCAGTGACATTTGAAATTACTTGTGCTTGGTGTAAATATCTTATTCTTAAGACTGAAGATTAAAGGATGAGCCACAGTGTTCCATTGAGCAAACATATTTGATTTGCAACTTTGTGCATGAAGCAATCCAGGGCCAAATTGTCTTATTCCTAGTTTTTTTTCTTCTTTCACACTGGCCCAAAGTTGCACCAATCACTATTTCCCTTAAGATGTTGCATGTCCTCCTAAAAACTATATTATCTCAGGATCACTTGCAAATTAATTTCTGAGTGAATTTTTTCAAGGTGTGGCATGTAAGGACGAAGATAGAAAATGGCACGTTCAAGGTATTTCTCCCTTTCTGGAGAATATTTTGGGCATGATTAAATCTCCTTTAGTGTTGGGCTTTCTAGATTCCTTCTGGACATAACCCCATCTGTGCCTAAAGCCTTCACTTGATTTGAGCTCTCTCCTGGTAAATACCACACTCTGAAGTTTGATATCATCACTTAGTGTTTAAATCCCAGCCATAGAACTGGGAGAGATTGTAGTTATTGCTAAACTTCTAAGTCTTGTTATTTGTTTAATCATTCTCATTTAGATTTTCAGGGATTTCACACCTACGTAACTATCTCTCTTGAATGTCCACTTGCAAAGCTATTTAGAGAAAGTTCATTTATTACTGTTTTTATGGCACTACTGTATTATTTGTTGGATAAAAGTATTCTGAATCATCGATGATCTATCTATGTATCATAGAATCATCTGTCATCGTCCTATATCATGCACACCTAAAATCTAAACAGTCTCTACTATGGTTTGGATGTAAAACATCCCCCCAAAGTCTCATGTGTTAATTACTGGAGCTTTTGAAAATAGCCTGAAACATGTACGTGCTGTATTCATCCCTGGATTCATCTGTTGATGAGTTCGTAGCTGAAATAGTATTAGGAGGTAGGGCCTGGTAGGAAGAGATGGATCACTGGAGGTGGAAGGGTGAGCTCTTGTTCTGCCTTCTTCCTCTTTACTTCCTGGTGGCCACAGATTGAGCAGCTTTCCCTGCCATGCTGGTCCCCCATGCTGTTTCTGCCTTGTATCCAGTTGACTATGGGTGGAAACATCTGAAACCATGAGTCAACACAAGCCTTTCCTCCAGGTAGCAAGGTCTTATGTCCCAGCAAGAGGAAGGTGACTAAGACAGTTTCCAAGTCCCATATATTTAACTTCCATTGCCTTCATTCCTTTCTATGCCCATGTGCCTGATGGTCCTCAAAGTATTGCAATATTCTGCTACTTGGGCCCTCTGCCTCCAGCTTCCTTCCCTCTTCTTTTAACAGGAACAGGGAACACAGAGTTTGCTTGAATTAGTATGAATGAATGCAAGGACTGGAGGAGTTATACTGAAATTCTGAGTGAAGCAATAAGGGAATCTCAGGGAATTCCATAATCAGAGCTGTCATAACTCTGGGCACTGCACAGACTGGACACAGAGTTTTTCCTGGATTCAAGACATCAGAAGAAATCGTAGCAGTAGGAGTGGAAGCAATTTCACTGCAGTTCTCTATGCCTCATTTACCCTGATCTGTCTGTCTTACTTGGTTCTGTGACTGCCTGGCAATTCACTTTCTACTCTCTTATAATTTTGATTTGTACACATCTTCCAAGGTGACAACTCTATCACAAAATTGAAGCTACAAAGCATCTGTACCTATTTTGAGATTTTTGGTTTTTCTTTTTCTACCATAGGAGAGAAACCTGTTTAGTCAGTTTACCTTTTGATGCCAAGTACTGGTCCCTATCATGGGACTAGTAAAATTATATGGAATCTAAAACTACTTTTTTTTTTTGCTATTGTTACTTTATTTTGTTTTCCAGCACTGAAAATTGAGCATTATGTATGCCAGGCAAGCGCTCTACCACCAGGCTACAATCCCAGTCTATGAATCCACCCTTTTAATAAAGACAGAGATAAGGAAGTTCCTTCGGAAATAGAATAATCATTAAATCTTTCATCCAAACAAGGAAACGTTGGACAGTGAAAATGGAGAAAATATATAATTACAGAAGTTAAATAAGCATAAACTGGGATTTCTCTGAGCTAGTGTAACTTACAGTCACCATATAAAGTACTCCAGGCATGCAAAAGTTGTATATCGGGCCAATTTTCACTGGATACTTTTTGTACTACTCTCATATATACCTTATGTATTTCTCAGTATGGAACGATATTCATTTTCCCAAACTATCAGCCTGATCTTATTGGAACTTCAAGTATGTCTTTATGGCATAGTACCATTACATTGTGTATATACACCACATTTTTTAATCCATTGGTTTATTGATGGATATTTTGGTATCTTCCATGATTTAGCTATCATTAGTTGTGCTGCTAGAAAAATGAATGTGCATATATCTCTTTTCCATGATACTTTTTAACTCTTTTGGAGAGATACCTAGAAGAGATATCACTGGGTCAAATGAGGTATCTATTTTCATTTTTTTGGAGAAATCTCCATACTGCTTCCATAGTAGTTGTACCATAAGGACAAATAGATACGAATCATTTGTAGGCAAATGGAGGTAATTTGAGATCACTATGCTTAGTGAAGTGAATCAGACTCGGAAGATTAAATATTGCACTGTTTCTCTTATATGAGAAACCCCCAGTGTAAATAAATAATAGTATCAAATAAGTGAGATGTTGGGAATTGGGGGGGGGTGAAGAAGGAGGTGGAGGGTGAGAAGGGGGGCAGGGAAAGGAATGCACAGTTGTTACTATATGTATTTTACACAAAATTTTCAAGTTTAATGTAATCATTCAGTACATACACACGCTAACAAAAATGAGGGGAAATACATCTTCCAACATCTTGTTCCCCATGAAGTCTTCCTTGATCCATCTAGCAGAAAATTAAACTCTTTTTACACACTTAAACTGCATATCTACATTCCAAAGCCTTTGTTTTGTACTCTATGATATACTTTTGTGAGTGAGTACCTTGTCTTGTCCAATAGATATAAGCTCTTGGAGGGCACAAAACAGGCTTAATGTATGTGTGTATACTCCATATTGTCTAGACAGTACGTTGCTCATACTTAGTGGGCAGTAAATATTCATTAAATGAATAATTGCAGAGTTTCCTGAAAATGTTACTTTAGCTATTGTCTCAAGCTCTGTGAATTATTCTGGCTCCTGATGCCTAAAAATGTAGAAAAGATAGGACACTGATCATGTCTAGATTAGAGTAGTGTTGAGATAAAATGAACTAAGAGGATTGAAAGTTACCATATTCATATGGTCCTAAGAATGTTCAACTGGAAATAAAATAACCAGAGGACATTTTGTTGCTGAAAAGATATACAAGGACTCTTACATAATCAAAAGAATAGGAATACATTTGCATTTTGGTTCTCGATAGCATGTTCAAATACATGAAATATGATGAATATCTAAACTCAATATACTCTTGGTTTCTATAACATATAAAATCATCTACAAGTTGAATTTAAATGATCTGGAAATCATACTGTATGTCAGTCTTGGTGATTTTTTTAAAGTACTTCCTAATGAAAAGCTCTGATATGTTGGAGAACATTTTAATTCTTGTTTAAAAACAATTAAATAGTGGATATTTATTTGTATTTAACTTAGAGGTGTTACATCACTTTTCTACATTTGTCACTAGATGCTGCAGTATTATATAATTTCAGTAAAAATAAGGTGTTACCTTATAGTCCACTGTACTTCATGTAGGTCCCCTTTTTCCTTAGTAATACAGATTAGATTATATACTTTTTAAAGTGGTGGGCATGGTACATAATACATATCAATTTTTTCTTAGCAGTTTTAAAATAAGTATACATAGCCCCCAACGTAGCATTGAAAGTTGACCCCTGTTGGCTTCCTTCAAGTCAGATGTACGCAGTAAGTATAAACATTTTGATACAAGTATGGTAGATTCATTTAAATCCAAGAACTCTGAGGCTTTCAGGTGCCAAACACTCCCAACTGGAACAATTTGCTTAACGTTTCTATGTCACCATTTTTCTCATTGGCTAGTCAAAGAGGATCCTTACCTTCTACCTCTGAGTGCTACTGTGATCATCAAAGCCAGTCAGAATTCACACACAGAAACTATTCACTAAACAGCTTTTGTTAATATTTCTAGCAACACATGTAGAATCTTGAATAATCTTATATCTCTCACTTCTAGAGTATTATAATTCCAAACATCAACCTCACTTACTAGTCAAGCCAAGAGCAAACCTTATTAATAAACAACATGTTACTCATTACGGGGAGCAGAATTATGCAACAAGGCCTCAGCTCTCTGGGAACTTAGGCCTTCATTACAAACAAACACTGAAAGAAGAACTTAAATTGGGCACCACTGGAGATTTACTACAGGGATTCAGAGATAGTAGCATTTTTTTCATACCTAAAAGGAAGGAGAATGTGAGAATTTAATAGGATTCTTATCCTCACTACCCATTAAAATCACCTAGGTGTCATCACAGAACACCAGGATTTCCTGACATAGAATTCAGACATCTATCTTTTTTTGTTAGGTTCTCCAGATGAGTTCCAGTTGAGAGTAATGCCTCAGTGGTTAGGGGATCCCCCCATTCAGGGGTGTCCAGCCTTTTGGTTAGCCTGAGCCACACTGAATGAAGAAGAAGGAGTTGTCTTGGACCACATAAAAAACATCTAACGTAGACAGTGCAATCAATTTAAAGTATCTCAAAAATATTCATGGCCTCTGACAATTTACGAATTTATATTGGACAGCATGCAGAGCCATCCTGGGTAGCTTGTGACCCATGAGTTGCAGGTTGGGCAAAACTGTCCAAGATGAAGAAGGAGCAAGAAGTTAATTTCACAGGAAGTAGCTACCTGAAGTGAAGCACAAGTGGTAACATGTGCTTTTCATATGAAAGACAGCCAGCAGCACAGCAGGGCAGTATGAGGCCGGGTGGGCGGTCTAATAGCATGTGTAGAAATGTTGATTCTAGCTGGGCCAGATAATAAAGATTGAAAAGTTTATGTACTCTTAACTGAAAGAAAAAAATGCTAACATATTAGCAATAATACATTGATATTACTATGCATATGGGAAATAATTCTAGTAAGAACACTGAAGACAAATTCTAAGCACAGGTCTGAAATATCTGTGAAATGCTTTCTTTTTATGGAGGTACTAGTTCTTAGTACTCTTGTGACTTGCTTAAAGTATTCAAAAACTCATACTCCCTATATCTCCTTAAGTCTAATGTTTCTCAACCTTTCCTACTATAGAATCTCTTGAGAAATATTTAAAAATACTGATGTCTGAGCACTTTCTTCATAGATTCTGATTCAACTGGCATATGATCCAGCCCTGGACTAGGTGAAAGGCCTCCCACATGATCCAAATGTAAAATGAAGGCTAAACCTATGGGTTCAATTGGTGCTTTTGATAAAACAGTTTCCTTGGCCCCATTCCCAAAGATTCTGATTTAGTAGGCTTGTGGTTGGGCCAAGAGTTTGTAGTTCTAACAAGTTCTGGGGTGATGCTAAGCACTTTG